>ONZH01018708.1:0-12270 GCA_900303285.1 Rhinella marina | reverse complement strand
CACTGTTAGAAAACGAGTCGGGAATAAATGTGAGTAAAATCTGCTTATACTTTCATTTTCAGCTTCATTCACAGCATCCGATTTCTACGAACGATATCTCCCCTTGTAGTTAACAGATTTATGTCATTTTGGTATTGTCTTAAAGCCCGGAATGTCAGCTTTAAGACAATACAAAGCCCATCTAGCTGGTACCAAACCAGAGATATGAGCAGCTAAAGCAGCCCCCCCTCCCTGTCAGTGTGAAAGATAATGAGGGACAAGTGGCTATTAAGAGGTTAATACAAATGCTCACTGACTTCATGTAATGCAGGGCTTGTCTCTGGTTATCTGTATGTGAGCGCATACACACTTCTCTGGGATAGTGGGGAAGTTATCTGCATTGTGATTGGTCCTGCTAGTTCATGTGAGGAGAGCAAAGGCTTATGGGAAGTGACGGAAATACAGGATGGCCTCAAGAACAGGGCAAACATCACCACAGGAAGTGCAGCAGTGGCCATTTTAGGAAGATGCTGAAATAGAGGCACAGAGAAATAGGGTTGATAAGGGCTGAATACAGACGTCAGAAAGGTCAAATTAACTGAAAAATACAGCTTCATGAATATCTGCCCTTCAGCATCACATATGTTAGGAATTTCATTTTTGGTAGTGAAACGGCAGTTATGCTTTAATCTACAGTATTTCATTTAATATTTCTGTGTGTAGTTGCAGAGAGAAAGTCTCCCTCCCACCCACCCACCCCTGCAGCTGACAGAAGTTGATTTTTACCTTCATTTTTTTAATGCCCATTGGCTGCAAAGTGGTAGGGGGCGTGGCCTGACTGTGTTGGGGGCGTGGCTTTGCGAGACCTGGGGAGGGGGTTTTAAGTCCTTCTTTTGAGGGTGGCCTGAATTATAGGTCGATGCCATGGTAATTTATGTGGACACGCAATGGGTAGCAGTGGAAAAAACATCTTTTATTACTACTGAACGGTCTAAAGTCTAAAATTAGTCTAAAACATAAGTTATATTTATGGTAACCGGAATACCCCTTTAACAGTGTCATCCACAGCGCTCTGCCCCTTTAAAGCAGTGAAGAGAAATTGCTGGGTTGTTATGGAAACCTGCACAAAACCTGTGTGTGTCTGTAGAGAGTATGGCAGTTGGGATTTGAAGCGAAAGGCTTCCAGGTTAATATTGGCTAATGCAGGTCATATTTTGGGAATATCTCAGAAACGGTACGTCCTAGGGAGCTGAGACCCAGACACCTGATGTACCTGTGTGCTGAATTTGGTAAAAATCGGTCCAGTAGTTTGGTCACCCATAAAGAACAGACAAATATTCATTTTTATAATAGAAGGAGATATATATATACTAGCAGAAGTACCCCGCTTCACACGGGTATATTTCATCTAAAGCGGTTGGCCACTTTGTTAGCACTTAATTAAAACTGTAAAGAAAGTAGAGAGACATTACACTTACTAATATATCTTCTTAAGCAGATCTGCCTGGTTTCCTTGCTATGGTAAGCCACGCCCCCTTCTGTCCTGCTCTCACAGCTGCCTGTCTCCTCCATTCCTGCACCTGCCATAGAGGAGCAATCTTGTCCATGGCTGAAGGAGTGTGCTGCTGTCTGGGTCCTAAAGCACCCTGCTTGTGTCAGAGGTGCTTTCCTTCTGCTGTGACTGCACTCCTGGCTGCATACCTCCCAAGTGTCCCTCTTTTGGAGGGACAGTCCCTCTTTTTGACCCATGTCCCTCTGTCCCTCTTTTATCCTTAAATGTCCCTCTTTTTGACCTGGAGGATTAATGCTTAAATGTGCATTAATAAATTTACTAAATTGTTCCTTACTAAAGTGTCTATACCTATAAATTAGATCAGAACTTCATTATTTGGTGTAATTTGGACCTCAAAATATCTATAATCTGATGATTTATGAGCTCATATTTATATGGACAATGAAGCACAAGAAATAAAATTGCCGCAGGGGCTCCAGAAATTATGCTTTGGGCGGAGTTAGAGGGGTGGCCTAGTATGAAAAAAAACTGCCGTGATTGCGGGGCACACATTGTCCCTCTTTGCAATTTTCAAAAGTTGGGAGGTATGTGGCTGTGCAGGGCTGGCAGGGACACTTGTTAACAGCTGAAATAAAGAAACTTTGCAGGAGGAAGGGAGACTGAGGAGAAGCTGTGATGGAGCTCACTGACTGCAGTGATGTAGCAGAACCAGGAAGGTGCTGTGGACAACAAAGTGTGAGCAATCCTAGTGTCTGTCCTGTCTATGACCACTCTGCAATGTGATCTTATCACAGACATGTTTATTCCAGCCTGACCAACACTTCAGGAGCTTTAACCCCTTCTGAGCTGTCAGTATGGCTGAGGTCAGTGATAGCAGCAGCAGTCACTGGTCTCATCTGTAAATATGTGCCCGGCACACTGTATATAGTGATATATGACGCCCCCCATACAGTGATAGACAACAGAAAAACTCCGGCTTTTTCATGAAAAACAGGTAAGTGTTTATTTGAGAATATTGTGGCACAACATATAATGTTTCAGCCATAATGGCGTTCTTCAGACTGTAGCCAAAATAAGATTAAATGGAGCATGTTTCAGTATCAAGAAAACAAATGAAAAAATCAACATAGTCATCACATTAACCTATTTGTATGGCTACTAGGAGTGTCCAATCAAAATTACTTCATTTTAGGACAAAGTCATCAGAACATTGGTACAGTCAATATATAAAGTGATATATCTCAATGGAGACCCAGGCTTGTCAAGGTAATTATATGAAGATAACAGACCATATTTACATTGAGGTCAACAATTGTTCATTTCTTGGTTTGTAATATGAGGTGTCTGTCATCCCAGGGATCTATGTAGGTATATTCAGGAATATTGTGGAAGTCTATGGTAATTTGTAATATTAAATCAGCTCCATTGCGTTCCCACTACTGATTTTTATGGTAAATAAGGATTAGAGAAAAGCTACATTATCAAACGCCTGCTGGCGTCCTCAGACTCACTTACCCAATAGCGCAGGAGAAATGAGGAGATGAAAGAGAGCAGTGCTTGGTGGAGGCGCAGCGTCGCTGCTGATGAGAGGTAGCGCACTAGTGTTAGTCCTAAACCTGGAGGGTTTATGAGGCGTCCATCGCCTCGTGGAAGACAGCGAGCGCGCCTCCCCCGGAAGTGAGTAGGCAATGGAACGCAGTATGACGTGGTCCTGCGTGCCAATCGCCAGGAACAGGAAGTACGGCAGTGTGGAGCGCAAATGCGTTCCACGAACAGGAAATAGAGCTGTGTGGAACGCTAATGCGTTCCACCAATAGTGGAAAGTGTTAGAACAGAAAAACAAGAGAAGGTATGAGAAAGACATATCACAGAAGGGAATATTAAACAGAAGGGGACATTAAACAAAAAGGAGGAGGGAATTGAAAAAGAATACAACAGAGGGAGGAGAGAAACAATTAGATGTTAAGAATTTTTAACTAACAGGATATAAGGCGGCATTAGTGGGGTCCCGGTCCGTCAGTAAGCCTGTAAGATAAAAATAGAGAAAATGATTAGACATTTATAATGCACAGGAAAGGGGTTCTAAAGCTTGGATAGAGATGTATTATGCCAAATTATGCCAAATACTGGACCTCGTAATCCCTGTTCAAACCCCTTGGCTCAGGGCTCTGGAGCCTATGTATCCAGTATGCTTCACGTAATTTAAGTTGCTTGATCTATTCCCGCCCCGTCGTGCTATTGGGACATGTTCAATCACCTGAAATTTCAGTTGTGAGATATTGTGTGATACTTCGTGAAAATTTGCCGGGACCGGGAGAAGAAGGCTTTGTCTTCTAATGTTGGATTTATGTTGGCAAATTCTATTTCGGATGGTTTGAGTGGTTTCACCAATGTAAATGAGGCCACAGGTGCACTTCAGGATATAAACAACAAACTCTGAGTCACAACTGGGATGATGGGATGATTTTCCTGTCTGGGGATGAAAAAAGACCTGGCCTCGTTAGACATTCGTGCCTTGAGCACAATGTCGGCATGGGAATATACCCGTTTTTTGTGCGCGAAAAAATGTTTGACGTGAAACACGTGTATTAGACCCAATATCTGCTCGTACCAGTATGTCCCTCAGATTCCGAGGGCGTTTGTTACACATCAAGGTGGGGTTATTAAATTCTTCAATCTGTGGGTAAGCTTTAGAGAGTAAGTGCCAATGACCTCTAATGATATTCTTAACCTTCCGCATGGAAGGATGGAAAGTGTGTACAAATAGAATCCTCTTCGAGGAGGCTGTTCCAGAACCTTTTTGGCGAGGTTTGTAATTTAATAATGTCTGGGGATAGCCCCTATCCAGAAATCTTTGTTTCATTTCCATCAATCTCTGAGTTTGTACTGGGCCCTCTAGAACTATTCTCTGAACTCTGTGAAATTGAGACATTGGCAGTGATTGTTTGGTATTTGGCAGATGGAAACTTGTGTAATGTAGTAAGTTATTTCGGTCTGTAGGTTTCCTATATAAGTCCGTGTGTAAGAGGCCCTGTTCATCTCTGATCACCAGTGTGTCTAAGAAGTTGAGTGTAGTCGGATGATGGTTGATTGTAAATTTCAATTCAGGGTAGATTGAGTTAAGATAGTTGTGAAAAGACATTAGTGATTCTAGATGGCCTTTCCAAATGCAAAAAATGTCGTCGATATAGCTCTTCCACATCACGACATGTGAATAGAAGCGCATATCTGTATAGAGAAATATTTCTTCAAAGTCCACCATGAACGCATTAGCGTATGGAGGGGCCACGTTGGAGCCCATGGCCGTGCTCAGTTGCTGTAAGTAAAACTGCTCTTGGAACATAAAAGATTTATGGTGTAATACCAATGTAAGAAGATCCCAACCACTGTATACTGTATATAGTGATATCTGACCCCCTGTATACTGTATACAGTAATATTTCACCGCCACCACCATACACTGTATTTACTGATGTGTGACCCCCTCCCAACACTGCATATAGAGATCTGTGAACCCATGTACACTGTATACAGTTATGTGTGACACCCACCACTGCATAAAGAGATCCGTGAACCCCTGTACAGTGGCCCCCTTTATACTGTATATACAGATGTGTGACCCCCTGTACATTATATACAGTGACCCCCTGTACATTATATATAGTGATGTGTGACCACCTGTACATTATATATGGTGATGTGTGACCCCCTATACATTATATATAGTGACGTGTGACCCCCTGTACATTATATGTAGCGATGTGTGACCCCCTGTACATTATATATAGTGATGTGTGACCCCCTGTACATTATATATAGTGCCGTGTGACCCCCTATACATTATATATGGTGATGTGTGACCCCCTGTACATTATATATGGTGACGTGTGACCCCCTGTACATTATATGTAGCGATGTGTGGCCCCCTGTACATTATATATAGTGATGTGTGACCCCCTTTACATTATATATAGTGATGTGTGACCCCCCTGTACGTATATATATAGTGATGTGTGACCCCCTGTACATTATATATAGTGATGTGTGACCCCCTGTACATTATATATAGTGATGTGTGACCCCCCTGTACATTATATATAGTGATGTGTGACCCCCTGTACATTATATATAGTGATGTGTGACCCCCTGTACATTATATATAGTGATGTGTGACCCCCTGTACGTTATATATAGTGATGTGTGACCCCCTGTACATTATATATAGTGAAGTGTGACCCCCTGTACGTTATATATAGTGATGTGTGACCCCTGTACATTATATATAGTGATGTTGTGACCCCCTGTACATTTATATATATGTGTGACCCCCTGTACATTATATATGTGATGTGTGACCCCTGTACATTATATATAGTGATGTGTGACCCCCTGTACATTATATATAGTGATGTGTTGACCCCCTGTACATTATATATAGTGATGTGTGACCCCCCTGTACGTTATATATAGTGATGTGTGACCCCCTGTACATTATAGTGATGTGTGACCCCTGTACGTTATATATAGTGATGTGTGACCCCCTGTACATTATATATAGTGATGTGTGACCCCTGTACATTATATATAGTGATGTGTGACCCCCTGTACATTATATATAGTGATGTGTGACCCCCTGTACATTATATATAGTGATGTGTGACCCCCTGTACATTATATATAGTGATGTGTGACCCCCTGTACATTATATTATAGTGATGTGTGACCCCCTGTACATTATATATAGTGATGTGTGACCCCTGTACATTATATATAGTGATGTGTGACCCCCTGTACATTATATATAGTGATGTGTGACCCCCTGTACATTATATATAGTGATGTGTGACCCCCTGTACATTATATATAGTGTGACCCTGAATTTAGTGTGACCCCCTGTACATTATATATAGTGATGTGTGACCCCCTGTACATTATATATAGTGATGTGTGACCCCCCTGTACGTTATATATTGTGATGTGTGACCCCCTGTACATTATATATGATGTGTGACCCCCTGTACGTTATATATAATGATGTGTCACCCCCTGTACATTATATATAGTGATATGTGACCCCCTGTACATTATATATAGTGATGTGTGACCCCCTGTACGTTATATATAGTGATGTGTGACCCCCCCCTGTACGTTATATATAGTGATGTGTGACCCCCTGTACATTATATATAGTGATGTGTGACCCCCTGTACGTTATATATAGTGATGTGTGACCCCTGTACATTATATATAGTGATGTGTGACCCCCTGTACGTTATATATAGTGATGTGTGACCCCCTGGTACATTATATAGTGATGTGTGACCCCCTGTACATTATATATAATGATGTGTGACCCCCTGTACACTGTATATAATGATGTGTGACCCCCTGTACAATAAATATAGTGATGTGTGACCCCCTGTACGTTATTTATAGTGATGTGTGACCCCCTGTACATTAAATATAGTGATGTGTGACCCCCCTGTACGTTATATATAGTGATGTGTGACCCCCTGTACGTTATATATAGTGATGTGTGACCCCCTGTACATTATATATAGTGATGTGTGACCCCCTGTACATTATATATAGTGAAGTGTGACCCCCTGTACATTATATATAGTGATGTGTGACCCCATGTACATTAGGATTAGAGTACATTACATTAGATTTGAGGAGAAAGACTTCCAGGCTAATATTGGCTAATGCAGGTCATACTTTGGGAATATATCTCGGGAACAGTATGTCCTAGATTGCTGAGACCCGGTCTAAAAACCTTCCCAGACAGCTGGTGTACCTGTGTGCCGAATTTGGTCCAGTAGTTTGGTTGCGCATACAGAACAGACAGACAGACAAACAGAAACTCATTTTCATAATATAGGAAGACTAGCAGAAGGACCCGGTTTCGTCCGGGTATATTTCATTTAATGTTTATGTGTGTGTCATTAAAAGATATCGAGAGTGACCTCTATAGCACCCCACCTCCTTAACAGTAACCTCCACAGCCCCCACCCCTTAACACTGACTCCCTTCAGTGCCCCATCTCCTTAAAATGGGACCTCCACAGTCCCCTCCACCCTTAACAGTGACCTCCACAGTGCCCGTCCCTTTAACAGTGACCTCCATAGCAGCCTGCCCCCTTAACAGTTACATCCACAGCGCTCTCCCCTTTAACTGTGACCTCCACAGCAGCCTGCCCCTAGGGTGGCCAAAGGTCAGTTTTTAGGCTGGACAGTCTGGCTTTCAGACTCCCTGTCCTCCATCCGGTGCAGGGCCTGGATGGACACAGTGATGTCCTTTTAAACAGCTCACTCTCAGACAGCAGCACTGTGCAGTCTGAGCATGAGCTGCAGGAAGAAAGTCACCCTCCCTCCCACCCCTGCAGCTGACAGAAGTTGATTTTTACCTTTATTTTTGCAATCCCTGTGGGCTGCGGAGTGAGAGGGGGCATGACCGGACTGGGTCGGGGCGTGACTCAGCGGATCCTGGGGGCGGGGCTTTTAAGTCCTTCTTTTGAGGGTGGTCAGAATTATAGGTTGATGCCATGGTAATTTATGAGGAAACACAGTGGGTAGCAGTGGAAGAAAACATCTTTTATTACTACTGAATGGTAAATATGTGAAATTTACATTATATTAGGTAATGATTAATGATGAATCAGTCTAAACATAAGTTATATTTATGGTAACTGCTCTGCCCCTTTAATGCAGATCTACAGCAGTGAAGAAAACTGGGTTGTTATGGAAACCTGATGTGAAACTGTATGTGGAGGCTAAGGTCCTGCGAGCTTCTGTTGGCTGATAAGGGTCATGTGACCAGGCTTCTATTGGCTAATGCATTTTTGGGAATATCTCAGGAACGGTACGTCCTAAAGAACTGAGACCCGGTCTAAAACCTTCCCGGACACCTAATGTACCTGCTTGCCAAATTTCATGATTGTACAGTAGCTGCGACGGTGCGGATTCATGTAGCGGACATACACACATGCATACATGCATACACTCATCTTTATACAGTGGGGGGAAAAAGTATTTAGTCAGCCACCAATTGTGCAAGTTCTCCCACTTAAAAAGATGAGAGAGGCCTGTAATTGACATCTTAGGCAGACCTCAACTATGAGAGACAAAATGAGAAAACAAATCCAGAAAATCACATTGTCTGATTTTTAAAGAATTTATTTGCAAATTATGGTGGAAAATAAGTATTTGGTCAATAACAAAAGTTCATCTCAATATTTTGTTATATATCCTTTGTTGGCAATGACAGAGGTCAAACGTTTTCTGTAAGTCTTCACAAGGTTGGCACACCCTGTTGCTGGTATTTTGCCCCATTCCTCCATGCAGATCTCCTCTAGAGCAGTGATGTTTTGGGAATATTGCTGGGCAACACGGACTTTCAACTCCCTCCAAAGGTTTTCTATGGGGTTGAGATCTGGAGACTGGCTAGGCCACTCCAGGACCTTGAAATGCTTCTTACAAAGCCACTCCTTCATTGCCCTGGTGGTGTGCTTCGGATCATTGTCATGATGAAAGACCCAGATGTCAATTACAGGCCTTTCTCATCTTTTTAAGTGGGAGAACTTGCACAATTGGTGGCTGACTAAATACTTTTTTTCCTCACGGTATATATAAGACTCCAGTTGAGAGCATTTACCCACATTATGGGTAAATAGAAGAACTTTTTGTTTGATTTTAAGTGAGTGTGCTGCCTATTTTTCTTATATATATATATATAATATATTATATATATATACAGTACAGACCAAAAGTTTGGACACACCTTCTCATTCAAAGAGTTTTCTGTATTCTCATGACTATGAAAATTGTAGATTCACACTGAAGGCATCAAAACTATGAATTAACACATGTGGAATTATATACTTAACAAAAAAGTGTGAAACAACTGTAAATATCTCTTAATAATATAAAAATGAATTTCTGTCTGTCTGTCTGTCTGTCTGTTCTCTATGCGCGACCAAACTACTGGACCGATTTTCACCAAATTCGGCACACAGGTACATCAGGTGTCCGGGAAGGTTTTAGACCAGGTCTCATCCCTCTAGGACGTACCGTTCCCGAGATATTCCCAAAATATGATCTCCATTAGCCAACATTACAACTGGGAGCTTTGGTTTTAAACTCCAACTGCCATTCTCTGCAAAGCCACACAGGGAGGGCAGGTTTCCATAACAACCAGGTAATTATCAGCAGCTGAGGATCTCATCCATTTCTATTCACTGACACTGTTAAAGGTATTCCGGTTACCATAAATATAACTTATGTTTTTTTCTATTACTACAGTTCAGTAGTAATAAAAGATGTTTTTCTCCACTGCTGCCTATTGCGTGGGCTCATAAATAAGCATGGTATTGACCTTTAATTCAGGCCACCCTAAAAGAAGTACTTAAAACCCCCGCCCCAGGTCTCACTAAGCCACACCCCCAACTCTGTCAGGCCATACCCCCTTTCACTCCGCAGCCAACAGAGATTGAAAAAATAAAGGTAAAAATCAACTTCTGTCAGCTGCAGGGATGGGTGGGAGGTTGACTTTCTTTCTGCAACAACACACAGAAACATTAAATAAAATAGATTAAATCCACCCATGCGAAGCGTCTTGCTAATCCACGCCCCCGACTCTGTCAGGTCACGCCCCCTCCCACTCCGCAGCCAACGGGAATTGAAAAAATGAAGGTAAAAATAAACTTCTGTTTGCTGCAGGGGTGGGAGGGTGAATTTCTCTCTGCAACGACACACAAAAATTTTAGATGAAATAGACTAATTATAGACTACAACCGTTCGAAGCCTTTTGCTAAGCCACGCCCCGTCTCTGTCAGGCCACGCCCCCTCTCACTCCGCAGCCATTCTGCAACGACACACAGAAACATTAAATGAAATAGATTAAATGCACCTATGCGAAGCGCTTTGCTAAGCCACGCCCCGACTCTGTAAGGCCACGCCCCCTCCCACTCCGCAGCCAACAGGGATTGAAAAAATAAAGGTAAAAATCAACTTCTGTCAGCTGCAGGGATGGGTGGGAGGTTGACTTTCTTTCTGCAACGACACACAGAAACATTAAATGAAATAGATTAAATACACCCATGTGAAGCGTCTTGCTAATCCACGCCCCCGACTCTGTCAGGTTACGCCCCCTCCCACTCCGCAGCCAATGGGGATTGAAAAAATAAAGGTAAAAATAAACTTCTGTTTGCTGCAGGGGTGGGAGGGTGAATTTCTCTCTGCAACGACACACAAAAATTTTAGATAAAATAGACTAATTATAGACTACAACTGTTCGAATCGTCTTGCTAAGTCACGCCCCCAACTCTGTCAGACCACGCCCCCCTCTCACTCTGCAGCCATTCTGCAACGACACACAGAAACATTAAATGAAATAGATTTAAATCACCTATGCGAAGCGCTTTGTTAAGCCACGCCCCCAACTGTGTCAGGTCACGCCCCCTCCTACTCCGCAGCCAACAGGGATTGAAAAAATGAAGGGAAAAATAAACTTCTGTCAGCTGCAGGGGTGGGAGGGTGAATTTCTCTCTGCAATGACACACAAAATTTTAGATGAAATAGACTAATTTCAGACTACAACCGTTCGAAGCATCTTGATAATCCACACCCCCAACTCTGCCAGGCCATGCCCCCTCCCACTCCGTAGGCAACGGGGATTGAAAAAAATCAGCTGCAGGGGTGGGAGGGTGAATTTCTCTCTGCAATGACACACAAAAATCGTAGATGAAATTGACTAATTTTAGACTACGACCATTCAGTACTAATAAAAGTTTTTTTCCACTGCTAACCATTGCAGGTCCCCATAAATTACCATGTCATCGACCTGTAATTCATGCCACTCTGACCCCCGCCCCAGATCTCGCGAAACCACGCTCCGACTCTGTCAGGCCATGCCCCCTCCCACTCCGCAGCCAACGGGGATTGAAAAAATGAAGGTAAAAATCAACTTCTGTCAGCTGCAGGGGCGGGAGGGAGGTTGGATTTCTTTCTGCAAACAACATACAGAAACATTAAATGAAATAGATTAAATATACCCGTGCAAAGCAATGTTTTCTTCCACTGTTACCCATGGCGTGTCCTCATAAATTACCATGGCATCGACCTGTAATTCTGGCCACCATCAAAAGAAGGACTTAAAACCCTGCCCTAGGTCTTTCAATGTCACGCCCCCCGACTCAGTCAGGCCATGACTCCTCCTACTCCGCAGCCAATGGAGATTGAACAATTGAAGGTAAAAATCAACATCTGTCAGCTGAAGGGATGGGAGGGAGGATGACTTTCTCTCTGCAACGACACACAGAAACATTAAATGAAATAGATTAAATATACCCGCGCAAAGCAATGTTTTTCTTCCACTGCTACCCATTGTGTTTCTTCAAATTACCATGGCATTAACCTATAATTCAGGCCACCCTGAAATGAAGGACTTAACCCCCCCCCCGTGTCCCATTAAACCACACCCCTCCCACTCCGCAGCCAATAGGGATTGAAAAAATGAAGGTAAAAATCACCTCCTGTCAGCTGCATTGACTTTCTCTCTGCAACGACACACAGAAACATTAAATGAAATAGATGAAATATACCCAGGCGAAGCCGGGTCTTTCTGCTAGTGTCTTATAATCTAGGTTCTTCAAAGTAGCCACCTTTTGCTTTGATTACTGCTTTGGACACTCTTGCATTCTCTTGATGAGCTTCTTGATGAGGTAGTCACCTGAAATGGTTTTCACATCACAGGTGTGCCCTGTCAGGTTAATAAGTGGG
>ONZH01018707.1:0-206392 GCA_900303285.1 Rhinella marina | reverse complement strand
TGTTCAATCTCCATTGGCTGCAGAGCGGGAGGGGTCATGGCCTGACTGAGTCGGGGGCGTGACGTTGCAAGACCTGGGGCGGGGTTTTAAGTCCTTCTTTTGATGGTGGCCAGAATTACAGGTCGATGCCATGATAATTTATGAGGACACGCCATGGGTAACAGTGGAAGAAAACATTGCTTTGCATGGGTATATTTAATCTATTTCATTTAATGTTTCTGTATGTTGTTGCAGAAAGAAATCCAACTTCCCTCCCGCCCCTGCAGCTGACAGAAGTTGATTTTTACCTTCATTTTTTCAATCCCTGTTGGCTGCGGAGTGGGAGGGGGCGTGGCCTGACAGAGTCGGAGCGTAGTTTCCCCAGATCTGGGGCGGGGGTCAGAGTGGCATGAATTACAGGTCGATGACATGGTAATTTATGGGGACCCGCAATGGGTAGCAGTGGAAAAAAACATCTTTTATTAGTACTGAATGGTCGTAGTCTAAAATTAGTCAATTTCATCTACGATTTTTGTGTGTCGTTGCAGAGAGAAATTCACCCTCCCACCCCTGCAGCTGATTTTTTTCAATCCCCGTTGCCTGCGGAGTGGTAGGGGGCGTGGCCTGGCAGAGTTGGGGGTGTGGATTATCAAGATGCTTCGAACGGTTGTAGTCTGAAATTAGTCTATTTCATCTAAAATTTTGTGTGTCATTGCAGAGAGAAATTCACCCTCCCACCCCTGCAGCTGACAGAAGTTTATTTTTCCCTTCATTCTTTCAATCCCTGTTGGCTGCGGAGTGGGAGGGGGCATGACCTGACAGAGTTGGGGGTGTGGCTTAGCAAAGCGCTTCGCATAGGTGATTTAATCTATTTCATTTAATGTTTCTGTGTATCGTTGCAGAATGGCTGCAGAGTGGGAGGGGGCGTGGTCTGACAGAGTTGGGGGTGTGACTTAGCAAGACGATTCGAACAGTTGTAGTCTATAATTAGTCTATTTTATCTAAAATTTTTGTGTGTCGTTGCGGAGAGAAATTCACCCTCCCACCCCTGCAGCAAACAGAAGTTTATTTTTACCTTTATTTTTTCAATCCCCGTTGGCTGCGGAGTGGGAGGGGGTGTAACCTGACGGAGTCGGGGGCGTGGATTAGCAAGACGCTTCGCATGGATGTATTTAATCTATTTCATTTAATATTTCTGTGTTTCGTTGAAGAAAGAAAGTCTACCTCCCACCCATCCCTGCAGCTGATAGAAGTTGATTTTTACCTTTATTTTTTCAATCCCTGTTGGCTGTGGAGTGGGAGGGGGCATGGCCTTACAGAGTCGGGGCATGGCTTAGCAAAGCGCTTCGCATAGGTGCATTTAATCTATTTCATTTAATGTTTCTGTGTGTCGTTGCAGAATGGCTGCGGAGTGAGAGGGGCGTGGCCTGACAGAGACGGGGCGTGGCTTAGCAAAAGGCTTCGAACGGTTGTAGTCTATAATTAGTCTATTTCATCTAACATTTTTGTGTGTCGTTGCAGAGAGAAATTCACCCTCCCACCCCTGCAGCAAACAGAAGTTTAATTTTACCTTCATTTTTTCAATTCCCATTGGCTGCGGAGTGGGAGGGGGCGTGACCTGACAGAGTCGGGGGCGTGGATTAGCAAGACGCTTCGCATGGGTGTATTTAATCTATTTTATTTAATGTTTGTGTGTGTTGTTGCAGAAAGAAAGTCAACCTCCCACCCATCCCTGCAGCTGACAGAAGTTGATTTTTACCTTTATTTTTTCAATCTCTGTTGGCTGCGGAGTGAAAGGGTGTGTGGCCTGATGGAGTCGGGGGTGTGGCTTAGTGAGACCTGGGGTGGGGGTTTTAAGTACTTCTTTTAGGGTGGCCTGAATTAAAGGTCAATACCATGCCTATTTGTGAGCCCACGCAATAGACAGCAGTGGAGGAAAACATCTTTTATTACTACTGAACTGTAGTAATAGAAAAAAACATAAGTTATATTTATGGTAAACGGAATACCTTTTACAGTGTCAGTGAATAGAAATGGATGAGATCCTCAGCTGCTGATAATTACCTGGTTGTTATGGAAACTCCCTCCCTGTGTGTGCCTTTGCAGAGAATGGCAGTTGGAGTTTAAAACCAAAGTTCCCAGTTGTAATGTTGGCTAATGGAGATCATATTTTGGGAATATCTCAGGAACGGTATGTCCTAGAGAGATGAGACCTGGTCTAAAACCTTCCCGGACACCTGGTGTACCTGTGTGCCGAATTTGGTGAAAATCGGTCCAGTAGTTTGGTCGCGCATAGAGAACAGACAGACAAATAGACAGACAGACAGAAACTCATTTTTATATTATTAAGAGATATATATATATATATATATATATATATATATATATATATATATATATATATATATATTCACCAGATTTTATCTTTATTTTTCTGTGATTTTTGTTTGGTTGATAGTGTACACTTAAAGAAGTTACACCTTCAAGTGTGAATGTGCTTCTATTTTATTTGGGGAGCAGCATTTTTGTGCACTTTTGCCCCACTTATCCCACAGGTGACCTTGATTAGGTGCTACATATAGCTGTGCAGGCTCTTCCTCTCATATGTTGCTTGGTGCAATCAGAGGTCACTAGGGGCAGCACACTATATGTGTTAGGGTCTGTTCTCCTGAATGTAGATGCCTATATGACATATGTAGGACTTGCCTGAGACCACCTTGGTGCTGGTAGGCAGGCACAGATGTGTTTTGCTCAAAATATATTGACTAAGGCCCTGATTTATCATACCTTCACTCCAGAATTCTGTCTTCAAAAAGTCGCACGATAGGGCTTTTGCGACTTTTTTGCGCATTTTTTTGCGACTTTTTGCATGTGTACACCACTCACTCCAGTTTGTAATATGGATGGAAAAGTGGGTGTGGTTAGCCATGTTAATGAGTTTCACTCCAGATTTATCATTCCGACTTTTTTTAAAAAGTCGCAAAATAGTCGCAATCTCACTCCAGGAGGAGGGTGGAGTAGGAAAAGTGGAGTAGCTTCTCTAGACCAAAGTGTTAGGTTTAAGGAAAGCCACATTTATCAAACAACCTGTGACATTTGATAAATGTGGCACAAAGTACTCCAACACAGACTGAAGCAAAACTGACTTCAAATATTCTCCTAATGATAAATTCCCCCCTAAGAGTCTCAGATTTTATCATATCAGAGTGAGAGCTTAGTCCATATATAATGTTTGCATCTATTGCATTATTTTCTGTAATTTTTAACTTGATACACATACAGTCAAAGGGGGGAATTTATCATTAGGAAAATATTTGAAGTCAGTTTTGCTTCAGTCTGTGTTGGAGTACTTTCTGCCACATTTATCAAACGTCACAGGTTGTTTGATAAATGTGGCTTGTCTTTAAACCTAACACTTCTGTCTAGAGAAGCTACTCCACTTTTCCTACTCCACCCTCCTCCTGGAGTGAGATTGCGACTATTTTGCGACTTTTTTTAAAAAGTCGCAATGATAAATCTGGAGTGAAACTCATTAACATGGCTAACCACACCCACTTTTCCACCCATATTACAAACTGGAGTGAGTTGTGTACACATGCAAAAAGTCGCAAAAAATGCGCAAAAAAGTCGCAAAAGCCCTATCGTGCGACTTTTTGAAGACAGAATTCTGGAGTGAAGGTTTGATAAATCAGGGCCAAAATCTTTAACTGTATAATGCAAACTACAAAAATGTGCATATAGAGTGCTGCTACCTTTTTTGGTATATATATATATATATATATATATATATATAAAATCCAAAAAGAAAAGAGCAGCAGCACAATAAAGTAGGGTCGGGTGCAATTCCTCACGATAAACTCACGGCACAGAGTTCCAACTAATGGTGTCCAAGAACAAGGCAGCACCCAAGGCTTGTGCAAAATGTGGATTTATTCCATGCAATGTTTCAGCTCTCTCAATGGAGCCTTTGTCAAGCGTACAAAGGCTCCGTATAATATATATATATATATATATATATATATATATATATATATATACATATATATATATATATATATATATACATATATATATCAAGTTAGTCTAAGTCAGTTTAAAAAGACAAACACTAAAAAATAATAACATACCACAAAGTAAACATTTACATTTAGGGATAGTTTATTTCATAAACATTATGTACAAATTTTAACATTGATATTGGCAACATAGGATAGTATTTACATTTACAAATTTCTTTACAAAATCATCTTTACACTTGTTTTCTTTAATTTTATAAACTTTACGAGTGGAACAGAACAATTTTTTCATTAACATATATAAATAAATATGTGAAGGCTGCGACATTAGCCATGCTTGCCAGTAGAGAATATTTTTTCTATGTTTAAAAACAGATATAGATACAGAAAAGGTCGTTGTGCAGAAGAATTGATTTAATGATTAGTGATTTTATGCAGATATAGTCAGGAAACATTCAAATGTGCTTCAATGAATCATGCCTACAACTGAAGACTTACAGATTGACATGCACAGCACGTAAAACACACAATAAGTAACATCCGCATGTATACATTTATAATGTTAAATAAAATAGTCAAAATAGTCTTGCGACATGCATCATTTTATTCACATCTGGGCAATTGCTACAGAGCTCCTTCTTTATGCATGAGGTTACATCTGTATGGCAGTATGGTGATAGGAAAATAAAATAGAAAATAAACTGAGCAGTGCTTAGATGGCTAGTATTCAGCTGCTGGAAGAAAAGCTAATACTGAAATTAGATACAAATGTTTTGCACATGGATTTATTCAATTTAATATACACAATGAAGGTCTGGTATTAGATATCTGAAGTACTAGATTAGTGATGATTGTATTCCCCAATACTGCATATGTTTTTGGGGATTATAACCCTCAACAATTACAGCTCTCTTTCAGCGTTGCTCATTACAAATTGTTTTAAACACTTAAAGATACAGCAAACTTTAATTTTTGTGGTTTATTTTTTCATCCCCACCTTTTAAGAGTCATAACTTTTTTTTTTTTCCATTCACATAGCCATATAAGGATCTATTTGTTGCGGGACAAGTTGTATTTTCCGTGGCATCATTTAATTTACTACAGCTTGCATCGGAAAATGGGAAAAAAATTGTGAAGTGAAATTGAATAGAACTCGAAGTTGCATAGTTCAAAACTTTGGTTTAATGGTGTATGGAGATCTCTCTCTGTACAGCATGTATGGCCTCCAACAAGGCGAAACGAGTTCAGTATTTGATTGAAGGCTGAAAAAACAAACTGTAAAAATGTTAAAACTTGGATCCGAACTTGGCTTCACTTCCGACTGGTACCTCTGAACCAAAGCCAAGTTTGGATCCAAATTTTAAAATAGTTTTTCAGTTTCAAAATCAAATACCAAAGTTATTCACTGAAGTCTCGCAATACTTCGGGAATAACTCACTTTGCCTCGTCGGAGGCCATACATTTTAAGGCTGTATGGAGACTTATCTCCGTACAGCATTAAACCGAAGTTTTGAGCGAAGCGACTTCAGAACTAGGATCTGAAGCTCACTTTGCTAATCCCTATATACGACCATTGATCAACTTTTGTTAAAATTATTTTGGACAATTTGACAAAAAAATAGCAAATTGACAATTTTTTTATGTTACGGTGTTCACCGTGCACAATAAATATTGTTATATGTTATTACGTAGTTTAGACATTTTTGGACAGTGATATAAAATATGTTTTTCTTTACTTACCTTTAATATCTTTATACTTTAATGTTTATTTTATTGTTTATTTATTTTTGCTAAAGGAAAAAAAATATTTTATGTTACCTCATTTGTATGGAACAGAAAAGGGTCTCTACATGGGTAGACAAAGCAACATACAAGTTCTCCTCTCAGTGGATTTCCCAACTTTTTGTTAGTTTTTGGCAATCGGTCATTTGATTGGCTTAGTTTCTCACACAATGTGACATCACCACTTTGGCTGTCGTCAATACTACAAGGGCCCTGAGCTATTTTATTTTGCACCAGGACTGCATTTTTCAATTTTGGCAACAGAGTTACAACCTATTTAAGGAAATATTCATAGTGATCTAACAATCTTCACTATTTCACAAATTCTGCCAATCAAGAACATCCTTTTACTAAATACAGTAAATACTATTTAGTGGGAGTTATTCTATTAAACGGCATTAATCTTGATATATTTACTTATTATGAGATATGGAATGATATGCAGATAATGACATTTTTTGTGGTTTTAAAAAAATGATGTAATTAAAAAAAGTATATAACAAAAGAAAAATGTAACAAAAATCTAAAGATCAGAGCATTGTTTGATATAATTGCATAGGCAAACCATAAATATTTCTTGCTTTAATTTCTTAGCATTGATTTAAAAGCAATAAAGTAGTTTAAAACATATGTATTATGTATTTCTTTATGGATTTATTAATCATGTGACTGAATTTATCAATGTGTACAAAGAAGGTATTATTGCTATGTACGTGTCTGACTTTTGTTGATATGTATAATGCATTTATTTGAGGGGTTATTTGTGTTAGCCTGCGCATGTGCTCGCATCTATTTTGATTGATTTGTTTGGATGATTAGGTGTATAGCATTGCTTTGTCGGTGCCCATTGCTTTTTGGTCGGTTTAAACATTTTTTTTGTGTTTCAGAGAATAGTGTTAGCTGGTTGCCATTTGTGTGTAGGTTTGGTTGTATTGTACTGTTTTGTTGGTTGCTATTTGTAAGCTTGTGTTTCGGTCCAGTGTTAGGTCTTGTTCACATTTCGTTTTTTCCATGGACAGCACATTTGATTTACCATTTGATTTAAATGTGTCTGTTTACATATCAGTATTTTTTTTACTGACCGTGGGTCAGTAAAAAAATCATGGCAAATGCACTACTTTGATCCATGATGCGGACCCAGTACGCCCATTGAAGTTTATGGGTCTGTGAAAATCACTGACACGCATCCGTGTCCTTGTTGCGTCCGTTTTTCACTGAAGACTAATAGGAGATTCATTGGAAATTAATTTTCAGCTGAGCAACGTCAGTGAATTACGAATGAAACACGGATGGCAAAAATGGACACACAAACCAACCACGGATTCTTCACTGACAGCTTCACGGATAAAACATGTACGCTTTTTTCACCTAAGTTGTTTGGTTGTTATGATCTTTTTTTCAGAAAGATTAAATGTAAACCTTTACACTGTACCATTTGTATGGTAGTAATGTTATTTCAATTGTATGTTAATGTAATATTACTATGATTACTATTCATTTCACAGACATAATCCAATTTTTAAAGATTCATGTATATGGTAACCACTTCCATGACAGCATAAAATAAATTCTCAGCAAGTTAAACTATAAAAAGAATACTGAACTACTGGTTTAATTTGACAGAGGGGTCTAAAAACTAATAAAAAAACCAGTATAAATACTTGGATTCATATCTGTATATTTATCGACTTTTGTGAAATTGTCTTAAATTCCATATATTACATACATACAGAATACAAATAATAAGAGTACTATTTTTTATGATCAAGACAATGCACATATGACGTAAAATAAGCTAATATAAACTAAGCTGAAAGAATTTTCAAGCTGATTCCTATAAATAGTAACAATGATTAAATATAATACATTTCAAGCTACTAAAATTATTTTTCAAAATATGTTTGAAGACTTTCCAAATATGGCTAAAGGTATCATTATACATTAACATACATAACCACTGGAAGACATTGCCTTGAAACCCAGAGATGTAAATTAATAAAAATAAAATTAGATAAAAACAATAAATATGGTATATCTTCAATTTTAGTATGACTGCCAATGACAATAACAAAGCTTCTGTATATCATGAACATCCCATGATATGTAAGCAACATACAAGCAGATGAAGTTAGCTAAATGGAACGTCCATAGGTAGCTAAGAAATTAAATATTTTCTGTATATCAAGTTTGTAAATTTGAGGTGAACTAAATCCTTGGTTTCAACACCATTGTGTAAAACGGTAGTTATATATGGCTAAACAATCTATTTACTGTCATACAGGTTCTGCCCAGTTAGTCCATTGGACCAGCATTCTGCATTGCTAAGTTTTACATTGTTTGCATATCTTGTGGCTTCTATTTTTTCCTAAACTGGCCCCATCCTGTTCCTTAATAATTATTTAAGCATCTATATTAAGCTGTATTTACAATATATAATATTCACAGAATCAATAACTACATGGAATAAATGATACACATAAAAAACAAAAGTGCCATATAAAGCACTTTCCAATCTATGTGAAATACAATAAAACAACACAAACTTCAAATCTATCCTTCAATATATGCTACACAATGCATACTGGGACTTGAGAAGAAGACACATTGAATATCCAGGACACTACGAACCAGACATAGCTTCCTGTTTTTATGAACTTGAGAAAGCTTCAGTTAAAATTCTGCATTGTCCTTCCAAGAGTATGTTGGTTATCATGCAAAGTTCTGCTCATGTAATTCTCAATATAAAACTTCAAAATTTTTCTGGAGATGGTTTGTAATGATGAGGATGGTGTTGCTTCATATGAGGCCCTAAAAGACAAAGCAATAATTGTAAGCATATGAACTGCAGTTTTTACTTCCAAGATGCTATCTTTCAGTGTTTCCAGTTTTATAAGTGCCTGTGTGAGTTAAAGCATATTCCTCCTACCACTTATCATAGCCTGAGGAAGAACCCAAGGAAAATCAGGATATTGACTACCATTTTACTATCTCTATCATGAAACTCTGATGGAATGAAAATATTAAGTCTGTCACCTTTATTTAGCTCATATAACTAATGCTAAAGTATTAATTTCCAGTAAAGCATAATTCTATTTTAAACCATACCTTTGATACTTTTATTGCTGTTTTCAATCCACCAAAAAGGGGCTTTAATGAAAATACAAATAAAGCACCAAGTGCCCAGTTGGGCATTTTTAATATTACAAAGAGCTCAAGCCCTTGTCTTCTCTCAGTCCCAGTTCCTCACCCTGTTACTCTCAAGTCAGTCCACTTTGTCAGCAGCATTGATCTCCTTCCCCCTGCCTGTGATATCGCTGAGCCACTATATACAAATCTCATGTACTGAAGACCTCAGCAGTGTGGACATGCGAGATACACACTGTAAGGCTGTTGCTCACAGTATGAACTGTAATTCGAAGGCAGATTCCCAGACTGCACTAGTGCAATATTTATAAGTGTCTCTTTGACATTTCATGCAGAGAGTAAAGGGGTCAGAGACTTCACAGGCAGAGGGGAAGGGTATGATTGACATTGCAGGCTGAGGGGAAGGACTTAGGAGTGCAAGAGACATGAACTGGGATCATGAGAAGGGAAACGCTTTGGTTCCTTGGTAGACTGAAAATGCCTTGCTGAGCATTTAGTTCCTTATTAGCATATCTATATTTTTCTGGGGATCAGAAAGGGCAATAAAAGTACCAAATATACAGTTTAAATGATGTTGTGCACCTTAGTACTTTGGCATTACTGTAGTTATATATGCTGAATATAGGCATCAGAGTTCGCTTTGCAGCAACACATCTGGAGTGCTGTTGGATATTATTCTCTGTTTTTTGGAAACTCATACACTACAGCATGAAAAATGAAATTACTTTTAAAATAGGATCTTAAACATATAAAACATAGTAGGACATTATTTTTTAAAAATAGCATATTTTTAAAACTGATTGCTGCAATTTGGAAACTAGGAAATTCCCTTGATTTCATTTTGCTTTTAAAAGGGTATTCCTATTGTGGTCTGAACTGTGGAATCAGCAGAGTAGGCTGTGCTACAATATTTGTATGGCTCCTAGACCACTGAAGACAACTGAAGACAACTAAAGACAACTAGCGACACTGTTTCCATAACTTGTCAACTATGGAAAAAGCCCACTTGTCTGTTTATGTTGTTGTGAACACCTCTAATCACCATATTCAGTGAGTCAGGGAGCTTGATTTAGACATAGGTGTGAGTCATATCTTTTAGACATTTGTGGATATGCCATTAATTTTTGAGATAGGAATAACCCTTTAAGTGTAATTTAACATACTATTTAACCACCAATAAATTTGCAGGTGTTGAACTAAAAAAGGGCATATTCCAGTCCAAGGAGTAGACAACCAAATACAACCTATACACAACACAGGTACAACATGAACAATAATGTAAATTTTCTAGCAAAGCAGTGAACATAATAAGGAACCTTTTATAAGATGACAAATGTTTCAGATACAAATGTAGTAAGATGCACAATAAATCAAAATAAAACTATATGGATCAGTTGGTAAATTGAACCCATTATCAAAAATCATATGGAATATTCTTTAACATTGTACTATGTATTGTACTATGAAAGTTAAAGTGTACCTACAGTTTTAATTAACATATGACATGATCACTTAAACTAAGGCCTCATTCACACATTCAGTGTTCGGTCAGTGATTTCCATCAGTGATTTTGAGCCAAAACCAGGTGCGGCTCTAAACACAGAACAGGTGCAGGTCTTTCACTTAAACCTTATGTCTGTGGAGGTTCCAATCCTGGTTTTGGCTCACAATCACTGATGGAAATCACTGACCAAAACACTGACGTGTGAATAAGGCTTAAGAGGCAGAAACACGTGATTGAGCACTGTACCCCTAAGAAGCCTGTACCTTGACTCTAGGAGGTAAGGTTCTGTTGTATATGAGGTATACACGTTCTATAGCCTGTCAACTGTCCTCCTCAGCTGTCAAAGGGGTATAGTGCTCAGCCTAGTATTTTTTGCCTATTTCTACGAATGATCACACCCAGACCATAATTGGTATAAACCTTTAAGCAGTTTATATTAAAAAATGTTATAGCAAAACCTTGGTTTGGGAGGACCTTAAAAATTGACAACTATTACTTTACCCCAGAGTTAGGGGATCAGTACTCTAAAGAGCCTCTTCAATGTAAAACAAATCCAAATCATGACATTTCTGGACTTTTTTTTACCTCTTTTTTAAAATTTCCCTAAATACTAAATGTATATACATTTACCAATTATAAATAAAGTAAGTAGAAATACTCTTTTGATCACTTTTAAAATGCAATTTTAAAATGACTTTCCACCTGCTAGAGGAAACAGCAAATGGCATTCCATTTAAAGAAAAGCAAAATCCAATCCCAGCAGGCAGATCCAAATAGGTGAGATTAAAGGTGAATTTAGAATCAATCATTCTTGGTTGGGTGCACAACGCAGTCTTTACACTGCAAAGAATGTAAACCGAAGGAAGAATATAACAACAAACACAGTTTTGGGCGTAATTGCCAATTACACTGGCTTTCTGAGCAGCTGTGTATGATAATAGTACGTGCTCTCATCACCAACCTAATTGTTTTGCATCTCATAACTGTTTTGTGTTTTAACATTCCAAAGAGTATGCTTTGAAATGTTTCTGGAAAACTTCCCTGATTTTTTTTCCATCAGCCTCCTTTTTCTTGTTTAAATTAAACATGAATTCAGTAGTGAAAAGCACGTGAAAAACAGGGCATGATCCAATGTATGAAACAAATCATACAACCCCATGTTGCTGCCAAGATGAATCATCACATAGCAAGATACAAGTGTTATCAATGTCCAGACTGTCATCAACAAAAAGTTGAAAGGGGGTGAGCCTGCCAAAATCTTGTCATCTCCCCTAATCATGAACATACTATATAACAGTATGCAAGGAGCTTGTCTGTACATAGGTACATAGCTGATCTGGAGCACCATGCTTCACTAAAAAAACACATAAAGTTCTGTCAACCTTCATAACAGTCAATTATCCAAACACCCAAAGATCACCAAAGCTTGTGTTTGAAATTAAAATAATTTCAGAAATGATAGTCCTTATTTAATGGTGGTTCAACTAAGGTTAATTTATTATAGAGAAGGTATTAGAATTTGTACAATGTGTAAGTACTTAAATAAAATTAATTTACAGAGCGCTTAAAAGACATGTGCACGAGGCTCCCCTTTCAATAAGATAGTGGATATACAACACAGATTGTTATAAAGTAATGTGCAAAAGTTTTAGGCAGGTGTGGAAAAAAATGCTGCAAAGTAAGAATGCTTTCAAAAATAGAAGTGTTAATAGTTTATTTTTATCAATTAACAAAATGCAAATTGAAATATAAATCAAATCTGTGTTTATGTGACCACCCTTTGCCTTCCCAACCACATCAATTCTTTTAGGTTCACTTGCGCACAGTTTTTGAAGGACCTTGGCAGAAACATTGTTCCAAACATCTTGAAGAACTAACCTCAGATATTTTGTGGATGTAGGCTTGCTTAAATCTCATTATAGACTTAATGATGGTGATATCAGAGTTCTTTGAGAGCCATACCATCACTTCCAGGACTCCTTGATTTCTTTACACTGAAGATAATTCTTAACTACATTGTCTTCTTGCACACACAAACACATTTGGAGCAATTCAGATTCTTCCCTTATGGTATTGCATTATATATAAATATATGTCTGTATTTCTCAGCCTTGAAGACACTACTGATCCTGGCCAAATCCTGAACTCCATGTGCTGAAGTGTAGCCTAAACTTGCAAAGACTCTCCACCATATCTCACTGTTGCCTGCAGATACTCATTATTGTACAGCTCTCCAGCCCTTCAGCAAACACATTATCTTCTTCTATAGTCAAATATTTCAAATTTGGACATGCTGCACATGCTGCCATTTTCTGCACTCCAGTTTCTTAGTTTTCATGCACAGCTGAGTACTAGGCCTTGTTTCTATGTCAAAGGTATGGCTTTTTGGCTGCAATTCTTCAATGAAAGTCACTTCTGGCCAGACTTGTCCAAACTTTGGTGTAGCTGGATCCCACTGGTTTCTGCCAGTTCTAAGATGGCAGTACTGCTAGACATCTGTCGATTTTGAAGGGAAGCAAGCATGATGTGTCTTTCAGTAGCTGCACTGTTTCTACAGTCCTAAGCGTGGTCAGGGTTAATGACGTTCTCAATGCTTATCCATTATACAATGCCATCATGGAGGTATCTGATTGGCTTTTATGCTGCAGTAGTACAATAACTCCAAACATATAATGTAATTAAGGGGCATCTATCAGCGGCTTTGTACATATGAAATTGGCTGACCTGTTGCTTGTGCACTTGGCAGCTGAAAGCATCTGTGTTGGTTCCATGTTCATATGTGCCTGCATTGCTAAGAAAATTATGTTTTAAAGGGTTTCTGTCATCAGTATTTAACATTGCAAACCGAGTGTAATTTGCAATGCACAAATGACACCTGATGGCAGATATGTTAATTTTATAGTTTTCTGTAGCATAGGTTTGGAGAAAATAGCGTTTTTAAAATATGTAAATGAGCTTCCCTAGGTGCAGGGGGCGTTAACCCTGCACCTAGTAGTGGCGTAATTCCTCCTCTTACCCCTCCTCCGTTGCGGTGATTGACAGGGCCAGGCAGCCAGCTCTTTCGGCTCCCGGCCCTGTCCGAGTGCGAAATCCTGCGCCTGTGCATTGCGATCAACAATCCGCGCATGCGCGTTGAGAGCCGCCGGCCGCCCGGCTCCCGGCTTCATCAATGCGCATGCGCAGATTGTTGATCGCAATGCGCAGGCGTGGGATTTCGCACTCGGACAGGGCCGGGAGCCGAAAGAGCTGGCTGCCTGGCCCTGTCAATCACCGCAACGGAGGAGGGGTAAGAGGAGGAATTATGCCACTACTAGGTGCAGGGTTAAGGCCCCCTGCACCTAAGGAAGCTCATTTACATATTTTAAAAACGCTATTTTCTCCAAACCTACGCTACAGAAAACTATAAAATTAACATATCTGTCATCAGGTGTCATTTGCGCATTGCAAATGACACTCGGTTTGCAATGCTAAATTCTGATGACAGAAACCCTTTAATATATGTAAATGCATAATGGAGGCATTGCCGTTACACCTAGAGGCTCTGCTAATAAACAGGGTTTTTAAGATTATATGGGTAATTTGGTTGAAGTTTTGGGGGTTGGGCTTCAACTGACCATATATTGATAGCCTACGCTAAGGATAGGCCATTAATTGAAAATTACAGAAATTGCACTCTGTCTGCACTTTTTCTGTTACATCTATAAAACCCGTTGGATTTTGATTGAAGAAAATTAAGCCTGGTTCACACTGCCGGCAGTAGTTCTGGCAGGCTTTTCTAGCAGAGAACAGCCTGCCGGAGCTCTCTGGATCTAGCATTGCCAGATGTTACCAGAATGCAGGCTGGCCGCAGTAACTATAATGGGGTCAGGTGGAGAACCGGCCGCTACCCATCAAATATGCAGCTCTATCTGTGATTGCCATGCATCCGTCCTGCATGGAGTCCAGGCATCTGCCCGTCTCATGTCTGAGCAGCTCTGTCTGTGACTGCCATGCACCTGTTCCACATGGGTTCCAGGCATTTGTGTATGTCTGTCTGTGTTTAAGCATGGCTTATGTCTGAACTGTGTCCTATGGTTCTGATGGTGTGGGTACCAGTTCCTGTTTGGTTTCTGTGCTTGGACCACTAGTGTTATGCTCCAGCATCAGTTATCTTGCAGGTTTTAGCCAAGTGCTGTGGGAACATCCTCAGGAAAGTCTATCCCCAACATCAGAGCTACTGTGAAGATTGAGGGTTCACTTAGTCAATGCTTTTAGGGTTTGGCCCAAGTCAATCCAGTGCACTTGGTCCAGTGGTTATTCATCTGCCACTGTTTACCTTGCCTATTTGTCCAGGCTTATCTCTTTTGTGTTTGTTCATGTTTAATAAAGTCTTGTTTTGTCTTCTCTGATCTGTTTTGTGGTTTTTGCATGCTAGTGATATCCTCAGGGGTTCTGTTGACCCCTGGAACATGAAAGTATAGGACAATGATCCCAAGCATACTAGCAAATCTACAACAGAATGGCTGAAAAAGAAAAGAACTGAGGTGTTGCAATGGTCCAGTCAAAGTCCAGACCTAAACCCAATTCAAATGTTCTGGCGGGACCTTAAGAGAGCTGTGCATAAATGAACGCCCACAAACCTCAATAAAGTGAAGCAACATTATAAAGAAGTGAAGGCCAACATTCCTCCAGAATGATGTTAGAGACTGATAAAGTACAGAAACTATTAATTCAAGTTATTGCTGCTAAAGGTGGTTCTACAAGCTATTGATTCATCGGGTGTACTTAATTTTTCACACAAGGCCTTTCCATTTTGGCTTCATTTTTGTTGATTAAAGTATGAAATGGTGGAATTTCTCTCTTGTGCATTGTTCATTTGAAGATGTATTTACCTATTTTAAGACCTTCTAAGGACTAGGTTTTATTTTATTATTTCCTGATATGTAAAACCATAGAATTCAAAGATAATGTACATTGTTTTTCTCATAACTGTATATGTAAAATGTTTTGCCTTACAGAATATTATAGGCACAATCTTCATTTTTACTGAAAGGGCAATTTAAAGAGCTGCAAATTTTTACGCAATGCATCTAGAGTGATGTATAAAAAAATATCATAGACATATTGGGATTGATGGCCCAAGATGTTTTTTTCTGCCAAATAACCATCCCTAATTTTATATATTGAACATGCACATCCAACATCAGTGAATTACTGTACTCCTTTGACCTCAGTGTTATCTGTGCAAGTAGCAAGGGTGAACAGCTGCCAAACCCATTTGGGGAGGGCAATGAAATCAGAGTGGAAAAAAATATAAACTGAGTTTTTTTTTTCCTAGAGGAACCATGTTTTAATAGCTGTATAATATGCTGTTATTATACTTATACAAGGAATTAGATTTTTATATAAGTTGATTTGCTAAAATAAATAGTATTTAGTAAATATGTCATACTTTCTTGCATGGATGAATTAATGGAAGGGCAAAAGAGGTAGTTGCCATTCTCAGTCTGAGCATCATTAATTTCAAATGATTTGAAGCATGCCTCTGATACTCTGTAGCATAAGATTAAATATGTGTCAGAAAAGTTGCTCATGCAGCTAATACTTTATTAGTACTTACTACTAGTTACTAGCTGTTATAACTCCATTTTTGTACACACTACTAACTGGAGAAAACCTGGTGGATGAACATGCATGTTTATTGAAATTTTAGAAAAAGGGACCAGGCAGGCATAGCGGCAGACTTTACCCCCATTCAGACCAATAAAGTGCTTGGGATCCCAGAGATTAGGTGGCCCCTTTCTGGCTACAAATTGATAGCTGGAAAAAATGTACTTACGGTGATCTGGAGTCCTAAAGGTCTTTATTGTCGCTGGACCTTCACCTCCGGTTGTTAAAACTTGAACTTCCAGTCGGTAAAGCATTGAAGGCCTAAGATTATGGACGGTAAGAACATAATGATCCTGTTTGAAGAAGATAAGATATGTAAGACTTCTCAAAAAGACTTCCCAAAAGGCTACAATACAATAAAAATGCAAACATAAAGGGGTGTTAAAAGTTATTCCTTATCCACAGGATAGGGGGTAACTATTGAATCGGTGTGGGTCCTACTGCTTGGACCCACATCGATCATGAGAACAGGTACCCTGTACCCAGTGGAGCATCCTAAAATGAATGGATCAGAAGGTGGAGTCTGTGCATCACTGCTCCATTCAGCTCTATGGGAGTTCAGGAGACAGTCCAGTACAGCTTTTGGCTATCTCCAGAACTCCTATAGAGGTGAATGGAGCAGCAGTTTGACCTGTCACTTAATTCACTCTGAGGGGTACCTGTTCTCATAATTGTTGGAAATACCAGAGGTAGGACCCCATCAATCTAATAGTAATCCCCTATGGATAGAGGATAACTTTTAACAACCCCTTTGAGTATTCACACTTACCGCTGGCAATATCTGAGACTGTGATATTATACTATTTGGTAGGCTGTTTTGTCGGCTTTCTGTTGTGACTTCTGCCCATGTGACTTGGAATCCTGTCATAGGTTGATGAAGGTTTAATTTGGATAATTTCCATGAAAAATGTCCCGTAATGTTTCCCTCATGAACATTAAAAGAAGCAGATAGATTTTCAGGTTTTGCCAACACTTTAGAGACAATTTGTCCTATAAGAACCAACAAAAATTGACAAATTTCAATAATTCATACCATGACTCAGTCAAGAAATATAAAGACCAAAATACCAGTGAAAAAATAGAAAAACGGCAATAATTCCTACACTAAGTTTATGGTGCTTAAATTAATATATAGATACACTGTACAAAAGATTGGAATGATCTGGCAGCACTTTATTAATGCATTTCAACGTGGCTTCTGTGACCTACTTCACATGCAGCCTAAATAAATTCAATATGCTAATTCTTAAAGAAATGGAGGTACTTAATAAATAATGTATACATAGACTGAGTTTGTTTCAGCCTGGCATGAATATATAAATATCTACAGATGGTTTTATCATCTATACTGAATGTAAAACAGGTAGTGTAAATGTGTCTAAAATCATATGAGCGGGTAGAAAAAATGTACTCTTCAGGCAGAAAAGCTGTCCATGAACAGTAATAAACTATGCGGTGAACATCAAGAATTCTATGAGGAACATTCCACTTTAAAATTTCAATGGGAATCTATCAATTAGGAGCAAAATATGATTTTTTTCTATGTTAAGGTTAGTTATCAAATTCGAAGAGACTTGATACATTATTAAAGTGGTTGTCTGGGTTCAAAATCGTATTGTAAATACCAAATAAGGGAATGCTGAGTTAATATAAAGGGAGCAAATAACAATTATTCTTGTTCCAAATAGAAGAATGGCTACAAAGAGCATCTCTCACTTTGGAAAACATGTCTTTGGTTTACATGAACTGTCCATTTATTTAAATGAAAACTGTTCAATGCTTCATTTCTCTTGTGGTGGTGCTGTAGGAATATTGAACACTTACTGTCAGGATTAGGGATCAACTTCGGATGAAACATTTGAAGTCGATTCGCATAAAACTTTGTTTCAATACTGTACAGTATTAGAAAGTATTGGCTGTGATGAGCCAAAGTTATTACTTCGCAAAGCCTCTCGAGACTCCGTGTAATAAGTTCATGAATTGATTTGTACTATAAAAAAACATTTCCCAAAGTCGGGTTTGGTTCCAAGAGGTACTGGTTCAGGAAATGGATTTTAACAGTAGAAATCAATTTATGAAGTTATTACACGAAGTCTCGAGAGGCTTCGTGAAGTAATAACTTTGGCTCATCAGAGCCAATACAGTCTAATACTTTATATACAGTATTGAAACAAAGTTTTATGCAAATCAACTTCGGATGTTTCATTCAAAGTCGATTCGCTCATCTCTAGTCAGGATCCCTTAAAGATTATTGATTATTTCTTTGGATACAAGCAGCAGGGTATCTGGTAATCAGCTTTTTACCTACAGACCCAACAAAAAGGGATTACCCAAAGCACAGAAGTACAAAAAATATATTTTGCAACATATGTGTGTATAATGCAAATTTGTGGTCTGAAAGTATGGTCCCATAGTTACAATGCCATAATGAGACCAGGTCCAGTTGTTACTTCAAATTGTCCTTGCAGTACAATTACATCAACTCATACTGATATACAGTGACCAGTGGTAATTTTGCAAGTGGTCATTTTCTTAAAAGGGCTTATCTTGATAGGGCAACCTCTCTATCACAAGACACACTGCTGGTTTGTCATAATCCTTACTGGGGGAATTTATCCTGAGGGAATATTTGAAGTCAGTTTTGCTCAAGTCTGCTTGGGTGTAATTTATGTTGTTTGATAAATTTGTCTCATCATTCAACACTTTTGTCTAGAAAAGCTACTCAATTTCTTCTACTCCACCCTCCTACTGGAGTGCGATAGTGACTTTTTAGAGTGATAAATCTGCATTGAAACTCATTTATACAGCTAACCACACCCACCTTCTCACCCATATTTCAAATGTAGAGTGAGTGGTGTAAAAATGCAAAAAGTACAAAATTTTTGCACTTGAGCCCATTCACCCTGGAGTCAAGGCATGATAGATCAGGGCCTTTGTTTCCCATTTTTTAATAGCATTCCAGCTTCCAGTGTAAACTCATTTCTAAGTTTTCAGTACATTAAAAACATTTACAGGCACAAATTGACTACACTTCGGATCATCTTGGCATCCTTTAGTTTATTTTACTAATTGTCATTACCTTGTCTGCATGTAGGAGGGACATGTTTATATAGAACCAACAAAGTAATCCTATGTAATTCATAGTGAAATTGGATCATAAGACAATATTTTGTTCTATTTCCTTTGTCTCCAATATTTGTTCTTTGCATTCAATGTTGTTTTTGCAAGGCAAATAATGTTCTGTAAGTTCTTCAAATGCACTTCGAAAATGAGCTAACTCCTTGAGTAAGGGCAGACTTTTCAACAATGAAAGCCTTTACCAATATCTGGCAGGACTTCACAAACATTTCTGTGAATTACAGTAAACTTCAATGCTAAATCTCTGTAAAAGCAACATGAGTATGAAAGCATGCTAACTGAACTTCAACACCTCCCTACACACAAAGAAAGTCTCTATTTTTTCAGCGCTTTTAGGTTTTTCAAACATCAATTGGAAATGATTTGCAATAAAAATGACTTGCTTTACCCAAAAAAACTCTATCTTGAAGAGTTTACATTCCATTATGATACAAGGATAATCTATTCCAAGAACATCAAAGCTGCATAAGTTTATTTAGTATTACAAAAATGTTCCTTGGGTATATCCAGGTGTTTTTCCATTTTCAAGTTAAATAGAGGGTTTCAATAGAATCAGAAAATATAAATATGCTTTTTTAGGAAATTTGGCTTCTTTCACTCTCCATTGTATCTAGTCTTACATAGCCTTTCCAATTACAGACATATCATTATTTGCATAAACACTACATTTTATGACACCTAAAAATAAAAACAAAATATCAAATTGAATAAAATCCCCTGATTCCTATTTAATAATATACAATGGTGTGTGTATATATGGAATGAGGGATACAAAGCATTAAATGTACAACTAACATTAACTAACATAGAAGAGAAAATTGTAACAGAGGTGCAGCACAAAGTCTATTGTCCTGCACCTCTTTAACTTTTCCAGCTTTAAGCCTTAAAAAACTATTGAAATTAAAAATAATAAAAAAAAAGTTACCTAATATATCATCTGACCAATGCTGTGAAATGGCTAGGGACATAAAGGATGGTGGCACACCAATAATGGTGCTGCAGAATAGTGTGTGACAACATTGGTAATCACAAGAAAATGGAGATCCATAGTGTTTTTTTTTGCCAGGTAATTACTCATGAATGGATGCTCACAGTCTCTTATTTTTATACAGAAAATTTTAAAATTTAAAGGACTGTCCAATCTACTTAAATAGGTCCCAACATCCAAGGATGTTCTAAGAGGAATATAAGGCACTTATTGCAATGTATAAGTTGAAGTGTCTCCCTCTATGGGCTTTATTCATTCTTCTACCTCATTCTACTTTGCACATTTTTAGGGAATAAGGCCATAGCTATAGTTTAGCATGGTGCCTGGCTTGTGCAGTACAAGGAACACTTCCTCTATATGTTGTGACTGGGATCACAAGAGCATGTATAGTAATCATGAGTGCCTGCTCCCGTCTTGGCTATCTCTCACTGACAGTCAAGTTTCTGTAGTATAGCTCCAGGGCATGCTTAGTAGACCTACAGCTGTACTACAGTGCTCTCATTCCATCTTCAAAGCTCCAGTGCCCTGTGCTGTGAAACAAAAGAAAAACATCCACCGTGTACTGACAGACACAAGCAGGCTGCAGAGAGGTTGTATCTCATTAAGCCCCAGGCTGCCATGCAAAGACATCAGCACACCACAATCTTATTTGCTATTTGCAGATGGGTGACAGATGGAGCTTCCTCCCTCTAAACCACTGAGATGCCACAGTCGCTTTTGAACGGCCAGGATCGGCACTTTTTCTGGTCAGGCCCATTAGAGAAGGTACATATAATTTATATACATGAGGGTACCTTCTGGAGTACTGATGCAATAATGAGTTACAAAAATCTAATCAGTATTAATGCAAAGCACTGTAAAATATAACAAAAAGTGAAAATATTTTAAGTCAAAAACTGGACTGACTAATAGTTAGAGGTATTGAATGAATTATCTGAAATTATCAATAAGGGCTTGCTTTTTTCTAGAAGCTATGCCATTTTAGGAACATGGGTTATGTCCCCTATTGCAACTAAATATTCACTTATTTACCAGATACAGACCATAATGTGGTGTACTGTACTTTAGTTCCTGGGAAACAAAACCCTTTCACATACAGTGCTTTTAACTAAATGTTCAATACTTTGGAAACAACATGGCAAAGACAGGTCAATCATTTAATTCATTTTGATATAATTCTTAGAAATGGAGCAACTCTGTTCCAAAACACAAAAGAAACTTATTTGATCCCAGTAACTGGTCAGACTATTTCTTACCTCCTTCAGTTGGACAGTTGATGTGTTTGTGGCTTTTGCCTTTCAGCGCTGAACAGGGAGGAGTTGTGAAGAATATGCTTTCAGCTTTTAAGTGGCCCTTAGATCTAGCTGGCTGTATAGTCACTTTGTACTTGCATGAAAATAATAACCCTGGCAGGATAACGTGATGATCCTGTATGGGAAAACACATTTGGTTCAGAAAAACAATAAGTAAAAATGAACAATAGACAGTACTTGTACTGATAATCTGTCCGTTGCAGACAATGCTTACTCTGAAGAATTTATCACATTCTGGATTACTAATTACCACAAAAAAAAGATTATAAAGTTTTAGGTGGTCATTTATCAAACAGAAATATGTCTAAATTAGGCTTATTTCTGGCACAGATTGTGGGGCAAAGGTTCTTTGCACTGTAATCTTCTACCCGCTAGTGCCAGGTTTAAAAAAGGGGGTGTGGTGTGGGCGGGAAAGGGACCAGGCCACCAGGAGCTCTCATTTTCCATTTTCTATGCCTGTTGCTAGGAAGCTGTCTTTTTTCAGACATGAAAAAAACGGATCCGGCACCCATTGACTTACAATGGATTTAGGGACAGAGCCGTCTTGCTAATTTGGGATATAATACAACCGGATCCTTTCTGAACGGATGCAGATGATTGTATTATATACTGGATGCGTTTTTGCTGAACCTATGATGGATCCAGCAAAATGGCAAATGTGAATGTGGACAATAGAAAAAATAATGTATATATTTTATTTTTACATTGTTGTTTTTTTCAATATAAAAATATGCAGTTTCTAAGATCTTAAAAGCATTTGAAGAGATTTTTTTATTATTTTTTTTCTGAACGCTTTATTGAACTTATTACTGTTACAGTGCAGTGTGGGAAAGCACATTTCCGCATTGTACTTCACATCACTTGGCCATAGAAGTCACATGCTATTTTCATATGAAGCTGTATGGAACTGTGGCAAGGGACTGTAGCAGTATTTTCCAAGTAAGCATCCTAGATTTTGGAGTAGACTGAAATTCCTTGCTTTCTCACCGTACTCTCGGCCTGCTGCTCTGCCACCTATGCTGTGTACTTTCATATTCTGATCACTAGCTATGTATAACCATGGACCAATGTTCATTGTTATATGTGCCTCTTTCCTTTTATACATATAGTAAATTTAATTCATAAACAGTATTATAGGTAACTACTGATATCTGTGTTATATGACTACAATATGTTTATAATTATATCTATGATCTCACTGCCTATAGCCCAGACATGTTGCCTAAACCTAGACGGTTCTTACTTTGAATTAATAAATCAGACTATAATACTATACAATAAACAGAGCAGGCTTGTTTACATTGTAGGTGGCTTTTTCAGCAGTGTCCTGGAAGGGCTGCCTTTTTCAGCAGTGTACTGTGAATCACCTGGGCTGCACTGCATCAAAGCTTTTTACTTCTAACAGAAAGAATTCCCATGACGTGATAATAGCTGGTATAGTGCAGCATTGAATGTGAATGGTTATCCAAGCAAAACAAGCAGGGAATTAGAGCCAGCATAAAAGGTCAGCTTAAGATACACCAATAATGCCTCTACAAAATACTGTATAAATAAGGGAGTGCTATTGACATCCAAGAGTTTCATGCTTGCTTATGGTTTCATATAACAATAGAAAATAATTCAAAGGCATGATACATCAAAATATGAGCACAGAAGGCCAAGCATGAATTTGATTTGAAAACCAAATAGCATATTTACTGAGCCTCTAATAAATTACGGTAGTATTACACGGAGGTTTACCTTTGCAGCTACTATCTTATGATATTGTGTAAATGTATTACAAGCCATTAAGGGATCTAAGAAATAGTTCCTTTGGAATGGAATATCTTATGACCATAATACTCACCTTTTTTGTACTGAAGTGAACTCAGATTGTCAAAACCATAACTAGATTCCCAAGGATACTTAACTCCACATGCTATAATATAACTAGGCATAATCTATAGCAGAAAACCCATTTATTTTCAAATGCTCGATCACTGGTTCTCATAAATTAATCTTTTTTGACTATCTACAGATGTGTCCTTCCTTACCTTTGCTCTCTACTCAACATACAGATGTGTCCCCTTTACCTTAGCTTAAATTTGGTCAAGGGCTCCAGTTTCTCATGAAACCAGTTCAATCTAATATTGCACCATGATAGAAAAACTCTTAATAGGCTGAACCGAACAGGACAACCACTGGGTGGCAACACACAGGCAGAAATAGAGAAGACATCTTGTCATACAGGATCACAAAATCATGTTTAACCACTTCCCGTCCGCCCATAGGACATACATTTCTGGGAAGTGGTTAAATATCTCTGAATGGATGTTTCTGAACGTCCATTCAGAGATAGCAGCTGCACGCTAATCGTGCAGCTGCACAGCACAGTGCCTGCTATCAATGACAGAAGGGTACCCCATAGAGAAGGCAGGGACCATTCCCAGGGGTCCCTGCCTTCTAGATCGCTGTACACACAGCGCTCACCGAGCGCTGTGAATACAGATCAGTAAGCTCTATGTGCGCTTCCTGTCCCGGCCCGACGGTCACGTGATCGCCGTGGCCGGGAGAGTGCAGGAGCTGCCAGGTCTTTCATAGACCCGGATCAGCCCTGCACTGAGGCTGTAAAGCATAGTATTATGCTGTATAGCCTCTCTGGGGGTGTATTTCCCTGTAACTGGGGCTACTATGCCCAGTTACAGGGAAAAAAAATAAAAATAAAAAGTGAACTTAAATGTCCCCCAGAGGTCTTGTATGACCTTATGGGGGACACAAAGTGTAAAATAAAAAACTAAAAACTTAAAAAAATAAAGAGTATTATTTTTTAAAAAGTTTTACATATATAAAAAAATCTCCAAATATGTCATTTAAAAAAAAAAAAATAAATAAAATAGACATATTTGGTATCACTGCGTCCGCAACGACCGGCTCACATGATCAACCCCATCAGTTAAACGCCGTAAAAAAATAAATATTACGCCAAAACAGATTTTTTAATTACCTTGCCTTTCAAAAAACATAATATCAATCAAACAAAAAGTCATATGAATCCCAAAATGGTGGCAATAAAAATGTCACCTCATCCCGCAAAAAATAAACCCCCACACAAGATCATAGCCAGAAAAATAAAAAAAAATATGGCTCTAAAAAAATTGCAACACAAAAACATGTTTTTTTTCTAAAAATTCTCTTATTGTGTAAAACTTAAAAAATAAAATAAAAAATACATATTTGGTATCGTTGCATCCGTAACAACTGGATCTATAAAAATATCTCATTATCTACCCCATCAAGTGAACCATGTAAAAAAAATAGAAAAATGCCCCCAAACTGCTTTTTTTGTGACTTAACCTCCCAAAAATGAGATAAAAAGTTGTTAACCCTTGATGTGTTACAGGAAAAAATTGATTAAAATGGAAAATCTGCAAAAAAAAGTGAAATTTTGAAATTTCACATCTATTTTGCTTTAATTCCTTTGGAATACTTAAAGGGTTAACAACATTTCTAAAACCAGTTTTGAATAGTTTGAGGGGTGTAGTTTCTAAAATGGGGTCATTTGTGGCTGTTTTCTATTATGTAAGCCCCATAAAGTGACTTCAGAACTGAACTGGTCCTTTAAAAAGTTGATTTAGCAAATTTCCAAAAATTGCTTCTAAAATTCTAAACCTTCTAACATCCTAAAAAAAAAATGACACTACTAAAATGATGCCAACATAAAGTAGACATATGGGGAATGTCAATTAATGAGTATTTATGGGGTATCACTATCTGTCTTAAAAGCAGAGAGATTCAAATTTAGAAAACGGTGAATTTTTTCAATTTTCGTTAACTTTTGGATTCTTTTTATAAATAAAGGTAAAACATCGACTCAAATTTACCACTGTCATGAAGTACAATGTGTCACGAGAAAACAATCTCTGAATGGCCTGGATAAGTAAAAGTGTTCCAAAGTTATTACCACATAAAGTGACACATGTCAGATTTGCAAAATTAGGCCTGGTCAGGAAGGGGGTAAATGGCCCGAACTGGAAGTGGTTAAAAATTTTAAAAAAAGCTGGTCCTTTTGGGCCACATTTTCTAGTGATATTTTGTCTCAAAAAAAAATCTAAGGATAAAACTTGAGATGTGTGGTACAAGATGGCCTGCATTGAACAAAACATGATTTTACACATCAGTCACAAGATATCTGTCCTATATGTATCATGCTACCCAGTAGTTGTGATGTGTTTTGCAGTCTATTAAGGCTTTTTCTACCTTATTGTGATATTTTATTGGATTTGTTTATTGTGAAACTGGAGTCCCTAAACAAATAGAAGCAAAAATGAGGGTGGACATATCTGTACATTGCGGTTTCAATTTTTTTAACCATAACTTACTTGGGTTACAGCTTTCTCGGGTCCCTTTGTTTCATTGTGTGCACATGATTCAGGCATCCATTGTACATGATAAAGTCCCAAAAGAGGATCTGAATTATAAGAAAAGAGTAACCAACCATTAGTAAATTGTATGAATTGGTATACAGTCATATTCTGCAAGAGTCTCCTCAATTGCATTTTATTTGTTTAATGTACAATGGGTAAAATGCTAAGCAAAAACTAAACTTCCCATTGAGACCCTGTTCCATCCAGAAGAGAGAAATACATCTTAAGATGATGTTGTCTAGAAAACTGTTAAAATGTTTTATTCCTAGACCGTGCTCTTTGGATTAAGTCTGCAGCAGAACTGTCTGGGATAGATAAATCACAATATGGTCTTCCTCCTTTAAAATAGTTTATCTGATATGCTATTCAAGTAGATGTGACAATTTCAACTTCCTTTGGCTAGTCTGCTCTACCAGGAGGAGCATCTCCAAAAATAATTCTTATAATAATATTAATGTAAGGAAATGTTGTATATTCTGTTTCATAATCGTTTTTGCACATCTCTAAACCAGAGGTGAACTTTTAAACATACTGAAATCACAGAACCTACATGTGTCAAAACATCACAAAAATTAGGAATTTAAGACTCTGACCCTTTAACTTCCTGGCAAACCAGGTGTCCTCAGCCCTCATTATTCATCTGACCATATTTAGTGATAAATCAAGTGTGTTCTTTGGTGCTGTAGCATATTTCATGATCTAGGTGACTGCAATCAACAACAGGTCAGGGTGGGATTGCAAAATTCAATCTCTAATGCTAAATATGATAGCTGTTTTTAACCATTTGAGGGTTTCTATGCTATTCTGAGTTGTACAGAGCAGTAATACAGCACCTATGAAAGTCTGTAGGGCCAGAAAATGATATGTATGGATATTACGGAGATAGTCACTGGTAAAATTCTTCTATAATACAGTACACTACAAAGGCACCCTATGGCAGTATATGTATTATATAAGGAACCTGTATACCACAACACAGGCCATAAGAATGTGCCATGTGGTGATATGAACTAGTACTAAGACGTTTACATTATTGCTATGAGAACCACCTCTAGACTTTTTAGGCCCCTGATCCTCACTAATCAAAAGTGTTTGAAACCTAGTATTTCTTTGGCATGTTAATGGAATATGTGATTTCAAATGTGAAATTCAATGAAATATAATGCTTCAGACATGTTAAGGTCAAGCACAGGCTTTCATCACATGCCTTACTGGTTAAAAAGGAAGGTATAAAGACAGAAAACTTGCTGTCAAGCTCTATAATTCAATGTCATGTGGAAACAAATATGCATTAACCCTAAAGCATGAAAATCCATCATAAATATATTGAGATTGATAAAAAAAATGGTAGTAATATAATACAGCTTTGAAGCATCCATGGTTTGATTCCATATGTGAACTGACAAAAGACTTAAGAATCTTCCGTCTTATCTGATAACATCGGCTTGACAATTTGAGTAAGCAGATGGTTGGGGGGCAGCGCAAGACCGACTAAGCTTTTCTCAGTGCATACTGGAGCTGGTTGGGTGGCCTCACAAATACATTCATTAGGATAAATCATATGATCTGTCCACTTTATCTGCTATGAGCTTTCATATAATTTTCTAATATGTAATATAAAAATGAATTGGAGATAAATGCATGCAAGACATGCATCTTCATGATTATTGTACAGTATCTGCATGTTGAGAACTATAGTTCTGAAATATGGGAGACGTGAACTATTATTTGCAGGTGAAAGATCAGAGGTTAATGCCTTTCATAAGTGAGAATGTCATTACAAAGCATAACTTACTATAATATTTCTTCTACTCAGTCAGTGTTCTAATTTGTTATCAGTATTGTTGAGCAAAGCAAAGCATTGAAAGCTGAATTTAGTAAGAAGTTTAGAAAAACTTTGATTAGCAACGAATCCGAATTTCCTAGTGCCTCGTGGTAATGAATCAGTTTTTCCTAATATGGCGGCTGCACATGTTACAAAGTGAAACTAAGAAACCCAGGAACAAGACATCACCCATAATGCCGTGCAGCCAGCCAATCCGCAGATAGCCATCACCCATTATGTCACAGCCCTCATCTCGTGGATCTCACAGGAAGCAGGCTGTAAGTGTATTACACTGGTAATACACTTACAGCCAATGCATTACAATACAGAAGTATTGTAATGCATTGTAAAGGGGATCAGACCCCTAAAAGTGAAAAAAAAAGTGAAAAAAAGTTTAACAAAAAATAAAAGTTTCAAGTAAAAAAGCGCACTTTTCCTAAAATAAAGTAAAAAAAAAGGGAAAAAAGAAAAGTAGACACATTAGTTATCACCGTGTCCGTATCGACCGGCTCTATAAAAATATCACATCATCAACCCTGCTAGGTGAAAGCAGTAAAAAAAAAAAAAAAAACAATTTTTTTGTCACCTTCCCACACAAAATGTGTAATAGCAGGCGATCAAAAAAGTGTATAATATAATATCAAAAGTTGATTCGCAAAAAACTTTGTTCTAATACTGTACAGAGCAGGAGCTCCGTACAGTATTAGAATGTATTGGCTCTGATGAGCCGAAGTTATTACTTTGCGAAGTCTTGCGACTTCAGGTAATAACTTCAGAAATGTATTTTTACAGTAAAAAACCATTTCCCAAACTTGGGTTTGGTTCCAAGGTACCACTTGGAACCGAACCCAAATACTAGAATGAAGTTTTTTGCGAATCGACTTTGGATATTTCATCCGAAGTCGATTCGCTCATCCCTAGTTAGCATCCATACATGCATTTATGACATGTGCAAAGTAGATGTAATAGTTAAATTTTAATTTTTTAGATCTGTATAATGTGCCAAATTAATGTCCTATATAATGGAGCATTGCTATAATCGCAATAATTTTATTTTGTGACATTTAACATTGCTAAACTGTAAATAACATTTTAAAGGATTATTCTGAAAATTAAGTATGTGTGCAAATTCCTAGGAATGTGTTATCGTCATCTTAATCACCTGTATAGACATCACCATGCATGTTTTATGGTTCAGGTAACATCATACTCTTAAATCTTTCATCCTCTTATCAATGTTGGGTCATTTCCAAGTTTTTGTGTTTCATTCCTAAAATATTTACGTTTAGCTGAGAAAACCTGATTTTTTTTATGTTTTTCAACAAAATATTATGTGGTAAAATCTGAATGATGCTATCTACCATATACTGTACAAGGATGCTTTGGATAATTCTTATTTGTTAGAAGGGTACTCCCATACTTAACTGATCAAGAGTCTCCACAGTTAATGACAGTAGTCCCTGGAAGGTGGCAGCAAATATTCACTGCGTCTGCAGTGCCACCAATGGGAAAATATCAGTAGCCTGTCATTGTAATATAGGGACCTCTAGAGCAGGTGATACAAATTAAAGATGAGCATATTGTTTCTTAAGAATCAAAATTTTATATAATTTTTTTTTTTAAATTCTGATTTGTTAGAATTAGAATTTTGTAAGATTTGATTTTGGAGAATTTTTCTAGAAAAATGGGTGAAAGAGAGAGCTGGCATTTAAAACAGATTTAATTAGGATAAAATTAATTTGTATCCAATTTGAATTTCTTTGCAGATTTGGACAAATCAAAAGCCAAAACAAATTTCTGTTTTTGTTTTAATCGCCACCTTTGAAAGAAAAATGTATTTTTGACAATACTCTGTTGGAGATCTCTACGTTATATGTTTCTATGTGTCTACTCAATGGTTTTCATTTTTACAGTATGAATAGTACCTCACTTTAAAACAGATAACCCTACTGATAGCTGAAAAAGAACCTTTAGAAAATACTATGATACCATGATTTAGAAGCTAACATTTAAAATCATTGAAAATCTTTAGATTCATGCTTCCAGAAATCTTAAAGTTCTCTTTTTAAAAATCCACTTTACATGCCCTACACCCTACATAGAAGAGCCCAGACCAATCTTTTGCTATGGGCCAAACCTATAATTTCTATACTATGGTTATCCAAGCATTACGTGCCTGTGAAAGCCTTTTGCGTGCAACAGAGAATGACTGAAATAGATATCTCTAACAAGAATGTGTGATCCACATGTAGATTCAACAGATACCACAATGCAGGTTCCTGTACTAGATAATTCTGAAAACATATGACTGTGATAGAGCAATTTCTGTTCAGAGAAGTATTCATAATTATGCCCAACCACAAACCCTCTTTCAAATTAGAGCAACATTGTGGTTTTTCATATCCATGACGATGTGTGTTTTTAATTAAAAAGTGAATGTATCACATATGGATTGTATGACAATTCATCCCCCTACCACTTCTGAATTCACTTTTACAATGGTTTCCTTTCTTGTGTGCCATACTTACAGGGGATATGGTACAGTTGTAATATACTGTATATAATGTTCCAACTAATATATATATATATATATATATATATATATATATATATACATATATCTATCAATAAATACCATTCATTATGGCTTCATTTACATGACGGTATAAGTTTTGTGGTCCGCAAATTGCGGATCCACAATATAAAAAAGGGATGATGTTCCGTATGTAATCCGTTTTTCCGTTTTTTTGCGGATCCATTGTAACAGTGCCTATCCTTGTCAGCAAAACGGACAAGAATAGGACATGTTCTATTTTTTTTGCAGAACGGAAATACGGACATACGGAAATGGAATGCACACGGAGTACCTTCTGTTTTTTTTGCAGACCCATTGAAATGAATGGTTCCGCATACGGTCCGCAAAAAAAAAACAGAACGGACATGGAAACAAAATACGGTCATGTGAATGAAACCTATTACTGCTTCAAAGCATCTAAATCAAACAAAATTATGCAACTTTTCAGTCTAAAACAACAATTTGCTAACATTTTGTGCCTGCAGTTCTTATGCTGACCAATAGTTTAGAACGAATCAAAATATCCAAAGTGGACTTCAATCTGAATTTCAAAAAGTATTCGATTTGCCACGAAGCCGAATTACATTGTGCTTGGTGGTAGCGAATCAATTTTTTCCTAAAATGGTCGCTGAAAATAAAAAAAATATATAGTTGACTCTAATCCACTTGCCGTCAACTCCCGTCTCATGATCATGTGGTGAGGTCATCACGCAAGTGTATGAGGTGAATATAATATTTTTTAACCCCTAATTAAACCCTGAACAGCTTAAAGGGGTTGTCCGGGTTCAGAGCTGAACCCGGACCTACCCTTACTTTCACCCAGGCAGCCCGCCTGACTAGGGCATCGGAGCATCTTGTGCTCCGATGCCCTCCTTTGCCCTGCACTAATTAGCGCAGGGCAAAGGCATTTAGCCCGGTTCCGGCGACGAACAGGGCTCTGCCTGGCGGAGGCTTCCGCCCAGCAGTGAGCCCGGTGACATCACCGGTGCTGATGGGCGTGCTTTAGCGCGGCCCTAGCCAGTAAAATGGCTAGGGCAGTGCTAAAGCCGGCCTATTACAGCTGGTGACGTCACCGAACACACTGCCGGGCGGAAGCCTCCGCCTGGCAGCGTGTATAATGTAAACAAAAAACCCTTGCCCTGCGCGATCCAGCTCATCTCATGCTCTGATGCCCTAGTCAGGCGGGCTGTCTGGGTGAAATTAGGGGTATGTCCGGGTTCAGAGCTGAACCCCTTTAATGTAAGTCACATATGCCACGATCAGCATTGAACACGGCATCTGAAGGATTAAATGATGGGGGCAGCACAATCGCTATTCCCCATCATTGTGCCCACTCCATACAATATAAAGAAATTTGTGAAACAGTAATTCATAACAAATCAAATTTCTTGTTAAATTTGGCAAAGCAGCCAAATCGAATTTTTCAAAACTTTGCTCATCTCTATTGACCGATCTGTCACTATGGTCACAGACTACAAATAAACCCACAGCTAATGCCTGCAATCAGTGGTAGTGCCAACCACATACACTTACGTACATACAATGTTTGATGGGGGTGCCTAGGGCCAACCAGTAAAATTTATTTTGGGGGCCCACCGTACGGATACATTCAAATATTACATGCTCACGCAGCAGCAAGATGCTAACAGATGATTGAATATGGGGGTCCCTGCAGCAACTTTGAGAAGGTAGGTCCTGGGAAGAAGAGGGCACTGGTAGCTTTCTTATAAACCTGGAAGTCATCTCAGCTTGGGTCGTGTCTATAATAATACACTGGGGATTTATTTAATAATCTATCAAGTTTTTTATATGAGCATAAGCTGTTTGATGTCCTGTGATTATATGTATGTAGTGCAGTAAGTCTACTGTGCTATGTGCCACTTGTGCAGGGGGTGGGAGACTAGGGGTCCACCTTGCTGAGGAGCCCACAGGGGGATTCACCTGTACCCCAGTGGGCCAGTGCGAGCCTGCATACATAAATCCCTTCTTAAAATCTATTCATTCTGTGAAAAAATGGTATAAAACGAGTGAGCTGAAGTATTAAACCAGGCAAAATAAATCACTTTCAATGAAAGAAAATGTAAGAAAAATATTGCAAATGTATAAAGACCTTAGAAAAGCCCTGGAATTCCTCAGTACAATAAGGCTTTGTTCTCCTGCCCTTACACTGTATGGTAGTACAGTGCGGAGATGAACTTATAATCTGTGTCTCGCTAGATCTTCCGTCTCATCTTAAGAAAGTGTAAGGATAACAGTAGTGAACCAAGCATTCCAGTCTGATTGAATGGATTATCTACAGACCAGAACTAATCACTGTAGCCAATTCTTAATTCAGCCAATGTGCATCATGTTGTGCCCCATTTTCCTTAAGGCACTTGTAAAAGAATGTCATTTGTATCTCTTCTGTCAATTAAGTCTACTTTGAGCCTTATTTATACAGATGTGCCCTGGATTTTTTGCCACGCTTCTTCACTTTGAACACGGTAACACTGAGAAGGAATTTTAAATATTCATCTTTTGATTTCTTCTCCCATTGTCTTCAATGTTTGCAGTTAATATGAATAGGTTTGCACTGCATGATCTTTTGTGCACGGCAAACCTCCTCTGCATACTGCCTGCAATGTAATATTTACATAAGAAATTTTACGTTCACTTTGTTCAGTTCATTGCAGTTTTTGGGGGTTTAACCACAAAATAGACATAGAACTTTTTCTTCTTTCAATCAACTTGTTTCAACATCATTCCAGATATTAAGCTACTAGAAATGTATATCATGCATACACTGTAGCCTCTTCCACCAACAGTTAAGTAAATGAAAAAGTAACATGCCCTTCTCTTTCACAATGGCTGGATCATTTTCCATACCTAATAAGCAAAGTCCACAATATTGCTATGCCCTAGTGGGATCATAAATATTGATGGGGCAAAAATAGACAAAAATGGCAATTGTTACTTTAACTTGGCAAATTATATACAACTACACATTACCGGCATCCGCTAATAACTCATGTGTATGTCTAGTAAAAAAAGAACTTGGCAGCAAGATTTGGATGATATTTGGCCAAAGCACATTAAAGACAATTTGTCATCTGGTTTGTGCTGCCAAAAGTAAGAAAAGCTATGTTGACAATGAAGTCAAGGAGAGTGTAAAGATGACACACATCAAAAACTCTTCTCCTCATGCCTGCTATTAAATCTATATTTTCTCTGAAACACTGAAGTGTTTGAAAGTAAAGCATGGCTCTCTTTCATGAGGGATCCTGTTGGAATGTAGCATGAACCCGATGACATGTTAAGCTTTTCTATTTCACATAACTTTCCATTTTCTAGATTGCTATAAGGAATAAAAGTGGGATTCCCTCTGTATGTGCTAGAATGGAAAGCCACTATATGGACAAGACTCACAGTCTGGCAGAACCGGTCCCTCACTATCACTGATAAATAAAATACCACATTATAGAAATATAACTGCATCAAATTCTACTATCACTGATAAAACATAACATTTAATAAATACATTAAACCATGAAGATAGCCAAAACAAGAACCACAGGTGTAAAAGTAACAAAAATCAGTGATGTCCCAGGAAAAAGTGATGCCCAAAGGACAAGAAAATTATCAAGCGGGAGAGGGGTAAATTTGTAAGTACCTAGGATGCCCTAAATAAACAGAGGACATGTTCTAACAAGGGCAACCCCATTCTGGATATTTACCCTGGTACATCCTGTTAAATCCTTATTAACATGTCTCAGTGTGTTACCCCCAGGGATATAAGTTCAGGAGACACCCATAGGGAAATATACATAGAGATTAAGGCTTTGTTAAGGCTTTGTTCACATCTTAGTTAGGTAACTCTGTTCCAGCAGAGAAGCAGCCTACTAGAGTAGCAATATACAGCATAGCCAGATACCAGTGGCCACCACTGGATCCCCATTCACCACATGGTAACACTGATAGTCTGCTCCTCTTCCAGAACAGACTACCAAAGTTTCTGTTGGAACAGCAAAGTGAAGAAAGCCTAAGGTGTAGTGCTGCTAATACAAAATGACCTATAAATGACCTAATGACCAGTCAAATACACAATCCCCAAACTCACAATGGAACCATTTATTCAAACCTTCTGCCAACACTCTTGGCAAATGGTTCAGTCAGATGTCATCCCACGTGACTGTATTACATGGTAGATCATTCATCTTTATAGCAAGAACGTTATTCTCTACTTCCTCCTGTAGTGATCTCTAAAGGGGATATTTATGGCCAAGGAGACCTTCAAATTCCATGTATGTGGTGGTATGAGGCGCAATCAGCTGATTGACACAACTTTTTTTTTTGCTACTTTATATATGTACCCATTCATGAATCAGGAAAAGTCTAGTAGTGTATATAATCTTACATTATAAATCTAAGGCTGTGTTCACGTTTTGTTTAACATATACTATATGTTGGGAAAAAAGGATGCAAAAGCGTAGTACACTAAAAAAAAAAAAAAAAAAGAAATGGGTACGCTAAATAGATTTTTTTATGATCCTATCCTATGATGAGGGAGGCTGCTGTAGGGCATTCATTGGAGGCATCTGTTCAACATATTTGTGCATACATTAAAAGCAACATAAAAACCTGATGTTAACATAGCCTAACAGTCTTGTTTAAAATTATCAGACAAAATGTTTTAAAAGAATTAGCTTCTCTGGGTTAGGTTTATTATTTTCATTAAATTAAGTCAACTAAAGATTTACAATAAAGTTCATACTGGAAAATCACTGGAACCATTTCAATGGTAGAGAAAGCAGATGTAGTTCAGCTTAGTGATCCGTGCTTAGTTTAAAGATTACCGAACCATAGGCCTTTTAATAAACATAGATATTTCATAATGATGGCCAGTACAAACAAGTCAGTGAGATGAATACACATCCATGTCAATATATACTTCAAATAAATAGTCTTCTTAGGAGAATATTTCAAATAATATGAAGACATTCCATTAATCTCAGTATTATTTTCACATGATCTAACACTACAGCCCTAACGTTGTAAAGCTGTTATGTCTGAGAAGGACTTATTAATGCATGGCTTGTCTCAGTGTACATCTCACTGTTACTGGAAGTAATACATTGCATTACTTTAGTGCATGATTTTGAGAAAATAGTTCATACTATACAGTATAATAAATTAACCACTTCCAGTCCGGGCCATTTATCCCCTTCCTGACCAGGCCTAATTTTGCAAATCTGACATGTGTCACTTTATGTGGTAATAACTTCAGAACGCTTTTACTTAACCAAGCCATTCAGAGATTGTTTTCTCGTGACACATTGTACTTTATGTTAATGGTAAATTTGAGTCGATATGTTTTACCTTTATTTATTTAAAAAAATCCAAAAATTAACGAAAATATGAAAAAATTCACTGTTTTCTAAATTTGAATCTCTCTGCTTTTAAGACAGATACTGATACCCCATAAAATTCTCATTAATTGACATTCCCCATATGTCTACTTTACGTTGCCATCATTTTAGTAGTGTCATTTTATTTTTTTTAGGAAGTTAGAAGGTTTAGAATTTTAGAAGCAAGTTTTAAAAATTTGAAAAATAAACTTTTTTAAAGACCAGTCCAGTTCTGAAGTCACTTTGTGGGCTTACATAATAGAAACCACCCATAAATTACCCCATTTTAGAAACTAAACCCCTCAAACTATTCAAAACTGGTTTTATAACTGTTGTTAACCCTTTAAGTATTCCACAGGAATTAAAGCAAAATAGAGGTGAAATTTCAAAATGTCACTTTTTTTGCAGATTTTCCATTTTAATCAATTTTTTCCTGTAACACATCAAGGGTTAACAACAAAACAAAACTCAATATTTATTACCCCGATTCCACAGTTTGCAGAAACACCCCACATGTGGTCGCATACAGCTATATGGGGACACGGAAGGGCACAGAACTCAAGGAGCACCATATGGTTTTTGGAGGGCAGATTTTGTTGGAATGGTTTTTTTGCACAATGTTGCATTTGAAGAGACACTGAGGTACCCCCACAGTGGAAACCCCCAAAAAGTGACCACATTTTATAAACTATACCGCCCAGGGAATTTTTAAGGGGTGAAGCAAACACTTGACTCTACATGTGTTTAATACCATTTATAACCCTTGGCTATGAAAATGAAATTTTTTTTTTTTTTTACAAGAAAATGGTGCGTTAGACCCAAACTTTCTTTTTCACAAAAGATAACAGGAGAATATCCCCATTTTCTCCTGAATACAGTAACACCCCAATTGTGGTCATAAACTGTTATTTGTGGATATGCCAGGGCTCAGAAGGGGAGGAGCAGCATCTGCATTTTCTAACATTGAATTTTCTGTCATGGTTTTTAATAGCGATAACTTTTTAATTTTTTGTGGACTGAGCTGCGTGAGGGTTTATTTTTTGCAGAACAAGCTGTACCATTTTGGCTTTCTGATCACTTTTTATATCATTTTTGGGAGGTTAAGTCACACAAAAAAAGCAGTAGATCATGTGATATTTTTATAGATCCGATTGTTACGGATGCAACGATACCAAATATGTCTATTTTTTATTTTTATTTTTTTACGATTTACACAATAAGAGTTTTTTTCAGAAAGAAAACATGTTTTCGTGTTGCAATTTTTTTAGAGCCATATTTTTTCATTTTTCTAGCTATGATCTTGTGTGGGGACTCATTTTTTGCGGGATGAGGTGACGTTTGTATTGCTACCATTTTGGGATATATACGACTTTTTGATTGATTGATATTATGTTTTATGAGAGGTGAGGTTATTTAATAAAATCTGTTTTGGCATAATGTTTATTTTTATTTATTTACGGCATTTAACTGATGGGGTAGATCATGTGATATTTTTATAGAGCCAGTCGTTGTGGATGTGGTGATACCAAATATGTCTATTTTATTTATTTTTATTTGTGAAATTTTTAAATTACATGTTTGGGTAAAAAAAAAATATATTTTTTTATATGTGAAACTTTTTTTTATAATACTCTTTTTTTTTATTTAAATAACCGCCGGGCACATAGCGCTTTCTGATCTGTATACACAGCGCTCGTTGATATAATTCCCTATGCCTCACTTCAGCCTCCATGCCTTTTATTAGCCCCCATTATGAGCCCAGCATGCCAGTAAAAATAAAAAAGCCACTTACCTCCCCTGCTCCTGGGGACGCTCCTCTCCGCCCACGCTCTCTCTTCTTCTTCCTGACGGCTGTGCTGTGACCTTGCGCACACAGCACAGCCGAACGGAGGTCCAGGAAGCGGTGAGTACAGAGTCTTCACCGCTTCCTGGTCCTCCGGTGCTAATGAGCGATTCCATAATCGAAGCGCTCATTAGCATTCACCCCATAAGACTCAGGGGCATTTCCCCCCCATTTTTTTGGGGAAAAAAGTACGTCTTATGGGGCGAAAAATACTGTATATACGGTAATATATAGGAAACAGAGGATAGCATAGGACCCGAAGCAAAAACTCCATGAGGGTCCTATGCGATCGCGAACAGAAAATTCCAGTAACTGCTTAATTAACTTCCCCTTTTTTAATCCTATTTTGTCTTCAATAGGAATTAAACAGGAATTATCCTTCCTGGCATTCTATGTGTGTCTATAAGACAACTGACTGCAGCAGAAGCCTAGTCCTCTGGTCTGTATGAAGTTGGAGAAAAAGATCTTCAAGCCAAGCCTTGTAGAGTAGCCCTAAGCAACCATTTTTGAAAAATTTAGCTTCAAGAACATACAGCAAATCAGAATAATCTAAGGCAGCATACAATTCAAATCATCTAGATATTTGTTGACTTTAGGTCCAGAGATTGCAGCTAGCTATATGTCATACTAGATCCAAGCCATTCAAATGAATTGTTGGAATAGAAAGACATGGCTGACTTGGTTTACTAGAGCAATAGTCATTTTTTGCTTGTGGCTCTCCTTTGTGGCTAACAAGCAAACAAACTGAGCAGGAGACCAAATAAGGTGTATGGCAAGTATTTGCCTTTGTGATTATATTCCTTTAATTGTTGTTTGATGTTTTATCTTATATGAAAGCTATGATATGGTTTAACTATACATTTATTAACATGCATCCTTATTTTAGCTGTTTTGTCAGCCAATTTGATTTTGAAAAAAAAAAAAGGTTGAAATCAACTGACTGATAATCCTATTAAAATTAAGTCTTTACACTAGAACATTCTAATGTCTTTATGGTTGAACTGAGAATGGCCTTCTTATAATGAACAGAAAATGATGGTAAACAAAACATCTCCCTAATTTGATCTGATGCCATTTTAATGCAGTATGGAAACAGATGTAGTAGAGTTGTCTACTGTATATCAATGTGCAAGTGTAAGTACAAATGTCCCTTCTCTCAGCATTCTAATGTGCAGGGTTTGATACATTTTCCCTAGTGTTTCATACTCATAAGGCCTTTTAGAATCCACACTCTCCCCACTAAGCCTTGATTAATCCATATAGCCCCTGCTAGGCCTTTCTCAAACCATATGGTCCCTACTAGAGCTTTCTGAATCTGAATTTCCCTTATAGACATTTCTTGATCCATCCAACAGTTTCTAGGCCTGTCAGATTTGATAAAGCAAGTAATAGAAGTTATTCAATACATATGGACATTTCCCATTCCATATAGCTATTACTAGGCCTTCTCAACCCATATGGCATGAGAAGGATCTAGTAGAGTGTAGCAGGTTGCCTGTGTATTACATGTGTGTCCTGTAATATAATAAAGTCCTCTTTACATAAGAGATGGAGTAGGGATGTGCAAACTTTTTAAATTTGTTTAGTATTAAATTAATTGAATTTTTAAAATAATTTGATTTGTGTCCAAATCAAACCTACACAAAACAAAGTTGCTCCAATTTGCCTAAAAATTGGTATCTGACACTCTGAAGTCTCGTAGGACTAATTTTTTCATATATTTTGTTATCTATTTTTTAAAATTATTTTATACATTTTTGCTCCCCCACACATCCAAAATTATGACTTAAAGAGGACCTTTTGCCACTCCTGACATGCCTCTTTTAATAGCTTCATGCATTCCCCATTTAATAACAATTCTGGAACATCTATTTTTATGGCTCTATGTTGTGCTATTCCTTTATTATTTCTACTAGAAGTTATGAATGAATTGTTAGTAGTCTGCAGTAAGGATACAAAGGGTGGTAACAATTTGAGGGGGTGTACCTGCACAGGCTGAAAATCAGTAGCACTGATTGGATAATGCAAGCATATGCAGGTACACATCCTCAACTGGTTACCACCCCTTTGTACCCTTACTGCAGACTGACAGCAATTCGTTCATAACTTCTGCTTGAAATAATAAAGGAATGGCACAACATAGAGCCATAAGAATAGATGTTCCAAAATTGTTATTAAATGAGGAATGCATGAAGCTATTAAAACAGACATGTTATGAATGGTGAAAGATCCTCTTTAACAGGTACAAAATGCTTGCCCATATTTATACATGTCTATATCTATACAGTTACACAAGTGTTAACTATAAGAAGATAAAGGGTTTTTTTCTGTTAACTGGGAGCAGCAGCAGTACAGTGTGGAGGTGGAAAGGGTAGAGTAATAGTGGCATGTAGCTGCAATCATAGCGCCACCAGTAGCAGCACAGTATGGAACAGACAAGGCAGTAAGTTGTGTGTTTAGAGGTAGTAGTTGTAGTAGTATTGGCTGCGCAGGGTAGTAGCCATAGGGGTAAAGTAAGTGGCAGTAAAGGATTTGCAGCAGGGAGTAGCAGCTGGAGCAGTACTGACAGTAGCAGCAATCATACAGTACAGAACATGATGGTAGGCAGGCAGAAAGTGGCAGTGTCATAATGGGGCATCATCAGCAATGGTAGATCTATTAATTCGCCTCAGCCGGAGTATTGTGAAAATCTTCCATGCCTCCTTCATTGTGATAAAAGTAGAGGACATCTGTAAGAGAACAACTTTGCTTGTTTGGGTGTCATGGGAATTGGAAGATGAACAAGACACAAAGAGCATACTGGGCCAGTTCGGGCTACTGTTCCATTCTGCCTGGCCAGAAGTCCATGGGATCCACCACCCATATAGTGTTCCGCTTTCGGATTCCCTGCTATGTATTTGCCCAAAGTACTAAGGTCTCTACCACTGCCCTACCTCCAACACCTTATATATAGGTGCTGCTATAACCACCACCAACACAGCTATGCATGTGGTCCTTCAGCACATTTTCCTGAACCTCCCCCTCATGGAAGCCTAAACACTGACTTTTCTCACATAACTCATTAACAGGGAGACTTTCTTGACTATCCTTTATACTGTGTGGTGGTTTTTTTGCCTCTTCTTAGAAAAACAGAAGTTGCATCAGTAGGAGGGGGCAGTGAAGACAGAGAGGATGCAACTGAAAAGCTTCTCTGGTGTTGCAAAGAGGAGGGGTAGAAAGAATGCTATGACCCTGGGTCCAAGGCACAGTGTCAGAATCAGAGGTGACATCCATATCATCCTTCTGTGAATGAGAGGAGAAGTGAGCCATCCAGTCCACAATGTCATCCTCTTTGTAATAATAATGTGGCACCTATTGAAAGCCAGGGAGAATTGTGGCTTACTACTACTACTACAACTGGCTAATGATGCTACTGCTGCTACTACCCACATTCTGACTCTGGGATGACGAGACCTGGGTCTTTTGTTTTGCACTCTTCTGTTTTCCAAACATTTATTATGAAGCATATAATTGAAAAGTCATTGGTTTCCTACAAATTAAATGTCACAGGTTTGACACACGGAGTATATTTTATGTAATTTAAAGACATAGGTAGAATTAAATGTTCCTCCACAAACTGGTATTGACTATTTATTTTGGCAATAATGCAATTTTTTACGGTAAAACATTTTTGAACAATTAGTTTAATATCATAGGTATGATAATGTATAATGATAATGCATAAATTTTGTAGTAAAATGTTTCTGAACTACACAATCTGATTCAGTACTGCGTACACTTACACTTATATAATGCAATGTTTGTGGTATAATGTCTTTGCACTATGCATTTAATAACATAGGTATTAAAATTGCTTAATTTTCATAAAATTGTTCTGCTATAGTGAAACTAGTTTAATAATATGGATATTATGCAGTGAAATGTTTTTTAGAAGAAAAAGATATGCAATTGCTTATCGTTTGCAGCAAAATGCTATTGAGGTGCTGTTCTGGCAATAAGTCTATGAACTTTAGAAATTTGAGTTTTGAAAAAAAACCTGTCTCTGTTCATATATAGAAGTAATATATTTTTTTCCTTGTAAGGGGTTTTGTAATACATAACTAGCTGCCAGGCTGAGCTGCCAGCAAAAGCAATATTAAACACAGTATGATCATCCCTTCACTCTCAAAGCTTTTCCTGATCAAATTCCCTAAAATCTACCCATTTATATATCTCTATTATGTCCCTATAGTGTCTATATCACACAATTTTAGTGGCTTGTGTCTGCAATTACTTTTTGCCAATAACAAAAAACAACCCCGAATGCAAATTAATTATAAAATGTCATACTTTATTAATCCATAGAGTAAAATGCACACATTAACCCTTTGGCGCATTTGGACGTAACTGTACGTCCAAAGTGCAAGTAAGTTGCTGCATTTGGACGTGCAGTTACTTCCAAACTGCTTACCGGGACTGTGACACTATAAAGTGTCACAGCCCCGGAGTCTCCGCTCTCCCGGAGAGCAGAGACGTCGGGGAAGCCGGCAAGGGACCAATCAGAGTGGTCCCTTGCCAGCAAGCGCTCCGATTGGTTAGTCTCTGCAGACTAACCAATCGGAGCGCTTCAGTATTAAAATGCCGGTTTCAGACTGCGATCTCCACTCTGGAGAGAGATCGCAGCCTGAAACCAGGTAAGTCCTCTGTGCCCCCATATAGCCCCCTTCTTGTAGTGCCCCCCTTGCTGTAGTGCCCCCTCCTTGTAGTGCCCCCCTGGTGCCTCCGTTGCCCCCCCTCCTGCTTTGTATTGTATGATGGCAGCGGCTCAGGATCGGAGCCGCTGCCATCAGCAGAGAGTGTGAGCTGTAATTACAGCTCACACTCTGCTGCTAACAGCTGAAATCGGTGCTGGCACCGATTTCAGCTGTTTAACCCCATAGATGCTGTGGTCAGTAGCCGCCCGCAGCATCCATGGGGTTAAGAGGGAGGGAGCTCCCTCTCTATACCATCGGGCGGCCGCTGCTGCAATGGCAACGGCCCGATGGTTACCATGGCAACCAGACGCTTTACAAAAAGCGTCCTGGTTGCCATGTAGCTAAGGCTGATTAGACCCTCAGGGTCTGATCAGCCTTAGTGTAGCACTGATACAGTGCATTGCAATAGATGGCTATTGCAATGCACTGTATAGCCATCAAGCCCACTGGATCTTCAAGATCCAAATGGGTCTTGATAAAGTTTAAAAAAATGTAAAAAGTAAAAAAGAAAAGTGTGAAAAGAAAGTAAAAAAAAGTGTAAAAAAGTAAAAAAAATAAAGTTTAAAAAAAGTTAAAAAAGCGCCCTTTTTCCCCAAATAAAGTAAAAAAAAGGAAAAAGTACACATATTAGGTATCGCCGCGTCCGTATCGACGGGCTCTATAAAAGCGTCACATGGTCCACCCCGCCAGCTGTACGCAAAAAATTTTTTAAAAAAAAAACTATACCAAAACAGCCATTTTCTGTCACCTTGCCACACAAAAAGTGTATTAGCAGGCGATCAAAAAGGCGTATTTACCCCAAAATGGTACCAATCAAACCGTCATCTCGTCCCGCAAAAAATGAGCCCCTACCTGAGACAATCGCCCAAAAAATAAAAAAACTACAGCTCTCTGACTATGGAGATACTAAAACATGATTTTTTTTGTTTCAAAAATGATATTATTGTGTAAAACTTAAATAAATAAAAATAAGTATACATGTTAGGTATCGACACGTCCGTAACAACCTGCTCTACAAAAATATCACATGATCTCTCCCCTCAGGTGAACACCGTAAAAAATAAAAAATAAAAACTGTCTAAAAAAAGCCATTTTTTATCACATTTCATCACAAAAAATTTAATACCAAGCGATCAAAAAAGCGTATGCCCCCCAAAATAGTACCAATCTAACCGTCATCTCGTCCCGCAAAAAATGAGTCCCTACCTGAGACAATCGCCCAAAAAATAAAAAAACTACAGCTCTCTGACTATGGAGATACTAAAACATGATTTTTTTGTTTCAAAAATGATATTATTGTGTAAAACTTAAATAAATAAAAATAAGTATACATGTTAGGTATCGACACGTCCGTAACAACCTGCTCTACAAAAATATCACATGATCTCTCCCCTCAGGTGAACACCGTAAAAAATAAAAAATAAAAACTGTCTAAAAAAAGCCATTTTTTGTCACATTTCTTCACAAAAAATGTAATACCAAGCGATCAAAAAAGCATATGCCCCAAAAAATAGTACTAATCTAACCGTCATCTCGTCCTGCAAAAAATGAGCCCCTACCTGAGACAATCGTCCAAAAAATAAAAAAACTACAGCTCTCTGACTATGGAGACATTAAAACATGATTTTTTTTTGTGCTTCAAAAATATTGTGTAAAACTTAAATAAATAAAAAAAAGTATACATAATTGATATTGCCGCGTCCGTAACGACCTGCTCTATAAAAATATCACACGATATAACCTGTCAGATGAATGTTGTAAATAACAAAAAATAAAAACTATGCCAAAACTGCTAGTTTTTGTTACCTTGCCTCACAAAAAGTGTAATATAAAGGTACCAAAAATCGCATGTACCCTAGAATAGTACTAACAAAACTGCCAACTTATCCCGTAGTTTCCAAAATGGGGTCAGTTTTTTGGAGTTTCCTACTCTAGGGGTGCATCAAATCTGACATGGAAACTTAAACTTTTTCCAGTGAAATCTGCCCTGGCGTTCCTTTCCTTCTGCGCCGTGCCGTGTGCCTGTACAGCAGTTTACGATGACAAATGGGGCATTTCTGTAAACTACAGAATCAGGGTAATAATTATTGAGTTTTGTTTGGCAGTTAACCCTTGCTTTATTCTCGGACTAAAATGATTTAAATGGAAAATCTGCCAAAAAAGTGAAATTTGGAAATTTTGGCTACATTTTTCTTTAATTCTTGTGGAACACCTAAAGGGTTAATAACGTTTGTAAAATCAGTTTTGAATACCTTGAGGGGTGTAGTTTCTAAAATGGGGTCATTTTTGGGTGGTTTCTATGATGAAAGTCTCACAAAGTGACTTCAGACCTGAACTGGTTCTTAAAAAGTGGGTTTTGGAAATTTTGTGAAAAATGTCAAGATTTGCTTCTAAATTTCTAAGCCTTCTAACGTCCCAAAAAAATAAAATGTAATTTTCAAAATGATCCAAACCTAAAGAAGACACATAGGGAATGTAAAGTAATAACTATTTTTGGAAGTATTACTATGTATTTTAAAAGTAGAGAAATTGACATTTGGAAATTTGGAAATTTTTCTAAATTTTTGGTAAATTTGGTATTTTTTTATAAATAAGAATGAAATATTTTGACTCAAATTTACCACTGTCATGAAGTACAATATGTGACGAGAAAACAATCTCAGAATGGCCTGGATAAGTAAAAGCGTTCTAAAGTTATCACCACATAAAGTGAGACATGTCAGATTTGAAAAATGGGGCTCCGGCATTTGGTCCAAACTGGCTGTCGGTTGAAGGGGTTAAAACAATAAATACTTCGATCAATCAGTGGTTGATATTTATTGTTTTAATGTGTGCATTTTACTCTATGGATTAATAAAGTATGACATTTTATAATTAATTTGCATTCGGGGTTGTTTTTTGTTATTTATGATTCAGGGCCTTTTGGTTTCTCCCGGACCATAGATGGTAATATTGCCCTATCTATTTATGTATGTTGAAATTCCTTTTTGCCAGTCACATTCTTTCAGGTCAGAAGTTAAACAGTCTTCTTGTTCAGCATAAGGATCTCCCTATATTAGTACTACTATGACTAATAGTAATAATAATAATAATAATAGTAATAATACTACTACTACTAATAATAATACAGTAATAAGAACATGATGAATAATAGGAAGAATAGTGCACTAGTCAATATATAATGTCCAAATTGTACACTAGCTAGAAAATGTAGTTTATACTAACCACAGTATACTAACCATAGAATTATATATATATATATATATATATATATATATATATATATATATATATACAAAAAAAGTGGAAGCGGCACTGCAGTAATCAAGTAGGGTTGGTGTGCCAGCGGCTGTGAAAGTGATCAAACTTCCTGATTCAATAAGAAAAATAAATCCACGGCACTTCCCAAGTTGTGATTAAAAGTGGTGTTCTTTATTCACCAGAGCGACGTTTCAGTCCTCTTGCTGGGACTTTTCACTGCTTGAAAAAAGTCCCAGCAAGAGGACTGAAACGTCGCTCTGGTGAATAAAGAACACCACTTTTAATCACAACTTGGGAAGTGCCGTGGATTTATTTTTCTTATATATATATATATATATATATATATATATATATATATATATATATATAACGTTTTAACTCAAAGCTACTTATCACCAACTTGGTTTGAGGCAGAAGGACCTTCTTAGGAAACTTGCCTTGCATTTCAAAACTACATGTCTTAATCTAGCATTTTATTTAAATCTACACATATTCATGTTCTTATGCATGACATGCATAGAGAAAAAATTACTATAAGAACACAATTTGCATTCACCTTCTGTCTTTTTCCAGTAAACTTTGACCTGAAGTTGATTATCCTGATAGAATGGAGCTCCAATTTCAAGCATGTGAGCTGTGCGTTTTCTTTGAGGCGGCACTAGAGTATCAGTCTTCATTTTACTGACTTTTGATACTTGATCCTCTGCAAATAATTAAATGGTTTATTAGAATCTTGGCAACATCTAATATCAACAGTGCTGCATTTCCATGAATCCATTTGCTGGGATTTTTTTTTCAGCGCTATATTGATCGTCAATATGAAATAGAGATGCAAAAGTAAAGGAGTAAAGCACATATGATATACTGTAATGTTCAGGTAAATATATGAAACGACACTGACAATTGTGGACCAACTACAGTACTATTTTTTGTTGTTATTTTTTTTTTTTTTGTTAAGTATTATCAGAGGCACAACTTGAACCTTCTGGGACTCAAGACAAAATCTGTAACAAGGTCTCCTTACATGATCACGGGAGACCATTTGGGACCATTTAGACACAGGGTCCCAGGTGTGATTGCAACCTTTGCACCTATGCCCCTTTCTTTCTCAAAGTCTGGATTTGGCCACTGAACCTACATTAAAGGGTTGCAATGCTCAATGGGCATCTTTCAAATGGCTGATCGTGTGGGTACAGTGGATTGGACCCCAACTGCACTGATATTAGGTCATCAACATTTTACTCCTGGAGACCAACTTAAATGCCTAGCTTTCAATATTTATGTTTAGAAAAGGTAGAAATTCTACCATGCTTAGGAAGGTAAGATAATTTCTTGCCTCTTGTTTTGGTAAGAGCCCATGTTATAATCTTCTCTCTCATATTAAATGCAAGCATATGTTTCTGTTCACCACAAAATGTAATATTTCCTTCAAATAAGCCATCAAAAGGTGTTTTTAGTAAATTGCTCCACTGTATATAGAAGGAAAATCTTAAATATAGGAAATATGGTTAAAAAAATTCTAATCCACATTTTTAATCACTATACTTTGTATGTACTCAGTGATTAAAAATAGTTAGCTTTTTGTTGTCTAGGCTAAATTATGGATTATGCTTATTGATATATCACACTACATTTTACCCCTTAATCGTTGCCTATTAAGCTGTTAGCAGCTCCTATGGGACCCATTAAATTCTAGTAACATCTCTGGACTTCTGTAGACAATAAATAATTCCTAGGGGTTAAAAGCATTACTTTTTGACCCTCCTATACCATTGTTGCAAAACTAATCTTAAAATGTGCCCTTGAACCCTCATAGTTTATGCATACATATACTTACTAGATGAGCTCCATGGACTGGAAGAAAAATATAAAGAGACCTTTGCACTTTTTAAACGTATTTGTCCCCAGTAAGTAATAGCTTGAATCTCTACCATATAATTGCTGTTGGCCTGTAATCCTTCTAATGTCACATACTTCTGGCTCTGAAATTCAACAAAATATTACAGTTACATTTCTGGAGTATTTCTTACAAAATATTATAGAATTTTAAAGATGGCCATATATGATACCTAAAAAATGTAATATTTACAACTGTAAAAAAAAAACTTGCATTGATGACGGTATTAAACAATCTTAAATTATTATGGTGACTGTCTAGTAATATGATTGAGTTCAATAATGAAATAAGTTAAAATGTAGTTTTAGTAAGTACACTAAAGTATAGATGTATTGTTCTTTACTTTTCATCTTCATTTGCGTTATCTTGGGCTGAGCATTGCTAATTGACCAGCTTAAGAAAAAAAAACTTTGTGCAAACATTTTTTTTTCCGTTTTTAAAACAAAATTACATTAACAACTGACACAGATATGTTAAGTCAATCTACTTGTTTACCCCTTCTGTTGTCTTCCTACGCTTCTTCTTAGCTGGAACAACAGATTTGCCATGTGATGTCCAGCTCCAAAACACCTTATAATGATGGACAGGAATGTCAGGTTCTTCTGGAAGATCCCAGGTGACCCATACAGTAATAGTGCCGTCATGGTTTGTTGTTGAGTTGGCTATCTTGAGATTGGTTGGTGTTGGTGGAGCTGATGGATCTAAATGACAGAATGTACATAAAATTTATTTATTTTACTCAATTATATAGTGCTGACATATTCGGCAGCACTTTACAGATGTTATTATTGCTTATTGTCCCCAGTGGAGCTCACAATCTAAGTTTCCTATCAGTATGTTTTTGGCATGTGGGAAGAAACCAGAGAACCTAGAGGAAACCCATGCAAACACGGTAAGAACATACAAATAAACATATATATCAATCAATATTTTATGCTAAAATGTGTTTTTTTTATAGGATGTGAATAAGGAATGTGAGATAGGTGGAATTGTGGGAAATGGGACAGAAAAATGTGGAAACAGACAGAGAAGAGATAAGAAGGGGCAAAGGTTGTGGTAGTCACATACTGGAGATACCGCAACCATAACTAATTTAATCAACTGGTGCTCTGGACTACAAATGATTTCCATCCAATAATAGTATTATATCCAGAGGTGAGTGAAATTCCTTTTAACCCTGATTCGAACAAAGTGGCCGTTGGATTTGATTGTGAAATTCTGAGGTTTCCTAGGACTGTATCCAATCCCATTCTAGCTCTTTAACACCAAGGCAGCATCGATAATGTGAAAATAAAAGCAACATATATGGCTATAGATAAAAGAGGTAGTAGCCAGTGATAATAAACAGCCTGTTTAAAAACAGACTGCACTGTGGGATTTTTTTTTCTTTTTAAGATTAAAAAGCTGCCTTTACCTGCCTAACTAACAAATTGAAACTGACTTTTTGATTTTTGAGTTTGATTTTTATCTCTCTCTGTATCCATGAATTCTAAATCTACCTATTCTCCTCATTATGAAATACATTCACTGACGTTATATCTATATTCTGTGTTTTACTATATCTAATTCTCTCTCTGATGGCCTCTCTCCTAAATGTATTCCCATGAAGCAGCATCATTTCCTGGTTCTGCTGATTTATAGTGGCCATGACTCATCCATTGAGTTATCAGTGACTCACACCTATAGTCCTTTAAGACTGGTTGTGCTAGAGGGAGGCTGACTGCTAGGCTGCCCCCAGAGGTCATACAATCCTTCTTCTCTATCTTCTGATCTGTGAAATGGAAGCCGCCATTTTAAATGATTTGTAAAAGTCTATCTGAAACTTTTGAAAATGTGTGGCAAATCTGATTCATGCTGAATCTATTTGCTCATCTCTAATTTTATATCACATGATACCTGTCTAGAATAACTTAAGATAAAAGATTCCAGAATGCATCAAAACTGGGAAGCAGAACATAACAAAGCAGAAGGTTTTTTTAAACGCTTATTAACGGAAGGAAAACTGCTGTAAAATGGAACAGTACCAAGTCTATACTTGTATCTCTAAGTAGTGGAAAAGAGATTTAACAGCTTTCCTGAAACTTGTCTAGAAGAGAGTGCAATGGAACCTTTCACCTCTTTATGGTTTCAAGTGAGGTAGTTGATGCTTAAAGGTATGGTGTGTGTGTGTGTATATATATATATATATATATATATATATATATATATATATAAATATACAGTACAGACCAAAAGTTTGAACACACCTTCTCATTCAAAGAGTTTTCTATATTTTCATGACTATGAAAATTGTAGATTCACACTTAAGGCATCAAAGCTATGAATTAACACATGTGGAATTATATACTTAACAAAGAAGGGTGAAACAACTGAAAATATGTCTTATATTCTAGGTTCTTCAAAGTAGCCACCTTTTGCTTTGATTACTGCTTTGCACACTCGTGGCATTCTCTTGATGAGCTTCAAGAGGTAGTCACCTGAAATGGTATTCCAACAGTCTTGAAGAAGTTCTCAAAGATGCTTAGCACTTGTTGGCCCTTTTGCCTTCACTCTGCCGTCCAGCTCACCCCAAACCATCTTGATTGGGTTCAGGTCTGGTGACTGTGGAGGCCAGGTCATCTGGCGTAGCACCCCATCACTCTCCTTCTTGGTCAAATAGCCCTTACACAGCCTGGAGGTGTGTTTGGGGTCAATGTCCTGTTGATAAATAAATGATGGTCCAACTAAACGCAAACCGGATGGAATAGCATGCCGCTGCAAGATGCTGTGGTAACCATGCTGGTTCAGTATGCCTTCAATTTTGAATAAATCTCCAACAGTGTCACCAGCAAAGCACCCCCACACCACCACTCCTCCTCCTCCATGCTTCACGGTGGGAACCAGGCATGTAGAGTCCATTCGTTCACCTTTTCTGCGTTGCACAAAGACACAGTGGTTGGAACCAAAGATCTCAAATTTGGACTCATCAGACCAAAGCACAGATTTCCACTGGTCTAATCTCCATTCCTTGTGTTCTTTAGCCCAAACAAGTCTCTTCTGCTTGTTGCCTGTCCTTATCAGTGGTTTCCTAGCAGCTATTTTACCATGAAGGCCTGCTGCACACAGTCTCCTCTTAACAGTTGTTGTAGAGATGTGTCTGCTGCTAGAACTCTGTGTGGCATTGACCTAGTCTCTAATCTGAGCTGCTGTTAACTTGCGATTTCTGAGGCTGGTGACTCGGATGAACTTATCCTCCGCAGCAGAGGTGACTCTTGGTCTTCCTTTCCTGGGGCGGTCCTCATGTGAGCCAGTTTCTTTGTAGCGCTTGATGGTTTTTACGACTGCACTTGGGGACACTTTCCAAGTTTTCCCAATTTTTTGGACTGACTGACCTTCATTTCTTAAAATAATGATGGCCACTTGTTTTTCTTTACTTAGCTGCTTTTTCTTGCCATAATACAAATTCTAACAGTCTATTCAGTAGGACTATCAGCTGTGTATCCACCTGACTTCTGCCCAACACAACTCATGGTCCCAACCCCATTTATAAGGCAAGAAATCCCACTTATTAAACCTGACAGGGCACACCTGTGAAGTGAAAACCATTTCAGGTGACTACCTCTTGAAGCTCATTAAGAGAATGTCAAGAGTGTGCAAAGCAGCAAAAGGTGGCTACTTTGAAGAACCTAGAATATAAGACATATTTTCAGTTGTTTCACACTTTTTTGTTAAGTATATAATTCCACATGTGTTAATTCATAGTTTTGATGCCTTAAGTGTGAATCTACAATTTTCATAGTCATGAAATACAGAAAACTCTTTGAATGAGAAGGTGTGTCCAAACTTTTGGTCTGTACTGTATATATATATATATATATATATATATATATATATATATATGAGAGAGGGAGGGGCCTGAGACAGGCATAATAACCTAGGTGACCTTTAGAGTACCTAAATTATAATCAAAGTGTAAACATAAATATTATCAAGCGCACATAAACTGTAAGTAGAAGATTAGCTATGGGGTTGAATAGCAGTCGCATCTGTACCCTGATGCTCAGGGGCCAACTGCCCTTCTAACACAGTATTATTAATTATACATTTTAAATGGGAGGGGGTTACATATATTGCATGGGCCCAAGAAGTTCAACATGTGCTTCTGACTATAACATATGAAAACCGATAATATTCCATTAACATAAATACCTAATTTACAACATAAGAGCAACCATATACAGCCTTCATGCTCCTCAAGACCTGATTAGTCATGCATCAGTTGTTACCAGGTGTTATATTTTTTTAGTATCCTGAATTGTTATTTTATACTGTATGTTGACCTCTCCTTGGAAGTTCCATAAATCCATTCATGGTGATGCATCTCTGCTCAATTTGAAATATGTCACAATCTAGTCACAGAAATGTATTTCACATGAGCCTCACTGAGTACAAAAATAGCAGGTCAAGTGGAGCATCACTCATAGACTGAGAACAAAAAGAGGCAGACCTTAAAAGCATTTAACAAAATGAGGTCAGGGTTTCTTTTAACTTCACTGTGCACCTGGATGTTTTTGCTGTGCTAAATTAGGTATTCAATACATTTCCACGGTCACTGCATTCGTTAAATAATCAACATACTACATTGAATCCTCATTCTTTGTTTGTAGTAATCTTCTATTATTACAAAGAAATGAGGGGTAATTCGCATTCATTGTATAACAGATGTTAAAAATAAAGAAAAGGAAAGACTCCCAGTAAAAATGAGATGGCGAGAGAAGGCAATTACTTTGTCTCTGGTATGAATGCAATGTATTTAAGTTTGTGCTTTATTTTTATTCCATGACAATTAATTCCTGGTGTAAAGTCACTGAAAGCAGGCTGACACATGATAAGTGTCTTCTCAGTGGAGACCCATACTGATCTTGAGAATGTGGGTACACTGGACCCCAGACTCTTGTGAGGCATAGAATCCCAGTGGTTGGATTCTCACAGAGCAGACACAAGATAGATGATAAGTTTAAAACTTTAGATAACCCCATATCCCATCATGCTACAGACTGGAGAGACAAAAGTACCCATAAATGTATTTGACCTCTTTCAACAACGTAATCTTAAACAAGTAACTTGGCTGGCTGTAAAAGTCTGAGGGCTGGGACTAATGATGTCATCTGTCTTGGTGTAGTGATGTCACTCAATGTGAGACTCCACCAGTAGAGCAACAACAGTGTAAAAAATTAAAAAAACATTCTGTTCTCTTACATCTTCAGGCACGGTCTACACCTGGGACTCACCATCAGTGTAGGCCATCTTGTATCTGATATCCTAAGTTTATTGGCTTACATTTACATGTAGATAATTAGATTCATATAGTTTATACATCCGGCATTCTTTCTGTTTACAGAGTGTGGTAATGTGCATGGAAGACAGGTTGGTAGTGGGAGTCTTCCAGTCCACACACCCTTCCAGGACATGTTTTCCTCTCAGCTGAGGAGATCGCAGGTGAGGCCAGCTGGGTTAATCAGGCAGGGATAAACCAACCCACAGTGTATGAGTAGGGGGGAGAGGAACTAACCCTAGGAAAGAGAGTTGAAGCCTGTGAGGCTTGTTTGGTCTCAGCCGAGAGGGCTGAGGGGGCCATGAGGCTATGTGATGCCGGATCTCTCACCTGTGCATGTGGACTCATACCTGGTGAGCAGACCAGAGGGTTGGAACCCAATACTGTCTTGGTGAACTGCGCTTTCTTTAGATGAGCCAGAACATTTATGTTAGTCAGATCCCAGACGGGCAGGAGTTTATTTTGTTGTGTTATGTTTTGTGCTGGTGTCAAAGTGTCAAATAAAGCACTATTGGACTTGAAAACCTCGGTTTTGTCGGAAGATTTGTGGTTGCTACCCTTGAGAGAGCAAGCGATCCGTGTACAATGCTTAATGTATAGGTATCATGACAAGAATACTGTTCATTGTTCAATACATCTAATGTAAATATTCATATCTTCTAAAAAGACTGTATTCTGCAGCTTTAAAGGGGTAAACCCAGAAATCTAGGGATCCTTATTTCCTTTCTGTGGCTAAACAGCAGTTTACATAAGATAATTAAGCACCTGGATCTCCCAGGATGCATTGCAATTTGTTCTAGTTAATCCCTTTCTCCGCTGCATATAAAATAGTTCCATACAGATAGCCCATGAGATATAAATTGTATGTAAAACTCCCACATTTCCTGTTTATACTGATTAGAGAGATAAAGCTATACATTTGTATGAATTTAGAAGCAGGGATGAATGAAAGACGCCTGGATCACTTCACCTGATTTACCATTAGATCATTATGCCAGCACTGAGAGGAGGGAAAGGAAAGCTACTGAGTGTGTTATTCCCCTACCGAATGATGGACCTGAAGGATAAATAGCAGAGGGAGCTACCAAAGAGGAAAATGTAATGTACATTAAAAAAACAATGTGTTTATTAGATGTATATTGTAGTAATACTTCATTTAAAATGTTCTATTCATTGCATAGCAATCCTTTTCATTTGATAACCCCTTTAAATATAAAAAAGTTGTCATTTTAGTATTTTGCTGGTTTTGTTTCCAACCTTAGAACTTTGGGTTTTGTGGTAATGACAAGCTTTCCAGCACTAAAACATTAAAGACATATCCTTAGGATTCCACAGTGCTCAGCAAATGACACACATAAGCCAGCTGTTCAACATTAGAAAATCATTAGTCCCGTGAGTGGGAAAGAAAGATTTTATTGAAGGCTGGGGGTGTTTTATTTTTACTAGCAACAAGCAATGGAAACATGAAATCACTCTCAATATGAGATACGTCTCAAGACTAAAAACAAATTGTATTCTTTTCATTTAAACATTCAATATTGGCCAACTGTATAGCAATGTATTTGTGAACAGGGCATATGGACAATAACTGAAGAAAAAATAATGCATGGGAAAGTATGCCACTATTTCAAAATCCCAACATGTCAATTTTTATAGCAGTTGGAGCTCCATTTTTCTGATATAGTGTTCCAAATCCTCTGCATATATTGTAAGTAGTACTAAAACATGAAATTCTAGTTACCAGCAGTCACCACTAGAGGGAGCTCAAACTCTCACTGCATACTATTTTCTTACTGAATTCATTGTATAAACAGCATGCAGTAAGTGTCAAAACTTCCCCCAATTGTGGCTGCAGACAACTAAAATTGGGGAAAAACAAAGTTGCCACCAACATATGAATACATTAAGACACGAGGACAGATTTTTGAACATAATTAGGTGAGAAAAAAGACTGGTGTTCAAGGGTTGAATTTATAGTATAAAATATGTAGTCTGAAGAGCACAGAAGTTTGGACCTACAGTCTTTAGATGAGAAAAAAAAATGTGTTGAAGAGTGAACATTAAATTGAAGGACTGGGTGTGTACAAATACACCAGTTTTAACAACTGCAGCTGTTTAAAAAGTAACAAAAAAGATGAAAAACTTAATCTGATCGTTCAGCCAACAGCTATCTCTTCCAACATCAACCTGTCTTTTCTACACACATATACATTTGTGTCAGCCAAACGTATATGCATATTCTATAGGGAGAGTGGAGAAAACCACTGCCTGACACTTCTGGCTGTGGCTTATCTCATGGGAGAACAAAAGGATTGGGTGACAATATTCATTTAGCACGATCCTTCTCTCCCATTTCATCATTTGTCAGGGGAGAGTTGGGAGCTCCCTGCACACATTAGACTGTTTCCAAACAGTAGACTGTCCCTACATTATGTGTATGGCCAGCTTTACTCTAGCATGGGTTAGTAAACAAAAATAGAGTAATAGCTCTAGACATGTGTTATGTTTAAAGATGTGTAAAATATATTCATGTGATCTGTTTAATAAATTTGATGCAAATTATGGCAATGCAGACAAAAAACCTGACTACTAAAATTCTACTTATAAATTCCCCCATAATGTATTTGGCACACACTGGTGTCTGAAGAGCTAAGTGTTTGCTGAAGTAGTATCTTCACGATCTTCTACAACGTCAACTGATGCAGTCGATGCATTAAGTTGATAAGTGAGCAATTTGTGAGTAATATATTGATTCTTTTGTTGTGTTCAAGTTTAATTGTTATCTGGTGCCTTTGAGTGCAGATAATGGCCAGAAAGTGGCTGATGTATGTTAACATTTGGCCTGCCTTTTATCTGAACTGAGCAAGACTTAATGGTTCCTGAAAACAAGATTTACATTGTGTTATTATGAGTTATTAGCATTTTTCAGCATGCACATTATACTAGGTAAAAAAAGCTGACCTTTGAAATACGAGTATTAATATGTTAAGTTGATATTATCCTAAAATCATTACTTTATTATTTGGCTTAGGGTTCTTGTAAAAAAAATTATGATGTAGCTTGTCCCACAAAAGTTGCAGAAAGTTTCAGCGTTAACAGAAAATAGGTGTGAGGGAGGGGTGGGAAACGGTATAAGATCTTATGAAAGCTTGCAATAGTTTTATAGATAGTTTAATTTAGAACTCATCAGTGTACCTGTTAACATTTTAGTATAAAAGGACTTAAAGGGGTTGTCGCACTTCAGAAAATGGCATTTATCATGTAGAAAAAGTTAACATAAGCCACTTACTAATGTATTGAGATTGTCCCTATTGCCTCCTTTGCTGGCTTGATTCATTTTTCCATCTCATTATACACTTTTTGCTTCCAGGGGTTATGGCCATTGCTGCAGTCCAACAGTGATGGCTGTGCTTGGCACGCATGCGCAGCAGCTCCCATCCTGGCCACCTCACATATGCGCTGCAGCAGTGTATGATGTGATGGAAAAATGAATCAAGACGGCAAAGGAGGCAATATGGACAGTAACAATAGATAAGTAAGTGCCTTGTATTAACTTTGTGTACATGATAAATGCAATTTGCTGAAGTGAGACAACCCCTTTAATAGGGTTGTTTGTGCTTGGACAATCTGTTCTGATATTTCATTCATAGTTCTTAGCAGGTCACATCAAAAGGGATTTCTTCCGTATGAGATTTTGTACTCTGTGGCACTAAAGTAAAAATTTAAATTGGTGGAGTTATACTAAATGTATCTGAGGACCTCTATTTCAGTTACTTTGGCATGCATCTGCGGATTCCCACCCTTCTTTGCTTCATGTAAGATGGTCACTAGCTTCTCAGAGTACCCTTAGCGCAGTCAGCTGCAGTAGAATAAGACACTAACCCCCTGCTGTCAGATGGACCACCTCTGAATATGTCAATGTTGTGTCCATCCTATCTGTGTCTCAACTTGTGGATTTTTGACCAATAACATCGTCTTGGGGAGTTTCTCAGATTACCGTAGCAGTGGGGACCTGGTTGATTGGCTGATCCACAGTGCAATGACTCATCAGCAGGTAAATTTACCCTACATTTCATAGCTACTGTTAATGTTTTATGAAAAACCAAATGGTCAGTGGTGAAATGGCCATTCACTAAACGGTCAGTGAAGTTGTTCTAAACACGGATAAGCATTGAAGTCTCTTCTAATGAATCACCATGCCATAAGTAGTGACCATACAGTAGAAAACATACAGCAGCTGAGCAAAATGATTCAACCAAATTGATTTGTCCAGTCAGCAAGGCAGAATCATTGCTTCTGGGCAGCAGATCGCTTTTTAGACAGCATGATCTGCTGCCCACAAATGATGATCGGTAGTGCCTGCAGGAATGACAGGATCACCCGATAAATGAGCATTTTGCTTGTTCATTGGGTGATCAGCGGCACATTTAGATGGATAGATTATCGGGAACAGTTATTCCAGATATTCTGGGTGATTATTGGTTTGTCTAAACCCACCTTTAGTGTTTGAAGTCACAACATCATTAGATTTTTTTTTACATTGTCTATACTTGTATCTAATGTTCTATTTTATGTGCTGTAACAGTCATCACTTTTCATTGTATTAACAACACCTGAAAAGGAATGTCTACCTACTTAGTGACGCAGAGCACAAAGAATATCTATTTTTGTCTCCTTACAACCTGCGTGTAGAACATGACGTAAAACCTTTTCTTTTGAGGCTGATGACAAAGAAATCCACAACACAAATTGTTGAGTAAAACTAGAAATACAAGTTAGAAAAGGTGAACTGTCATTTACAGTATAAAGCCAATACACTGAAAGATTTGAAACAAACCATGGAAGATAAACGTGACTTGTGAAACGAAATACCTTCCAGAATTCAAAGTGCACACTATACTGTAAATACACACATTTAGCTAGATTTACTTGGTTGTCTGCTTTGAACAATCTATTTTTATTTGAAGGGCAACTGATCCCAAGTTGTCTCACCCTATCTAGCAGCCAGCATTCAGTTTCTCTGCTGTGCCACCATGGGATAAATTAAAGAGATTGCTAGGATATTCCATCAATATCAGATAGGTTAGGATCCCACCTCTGGGACCTGGTCCTATCTCCAGAACAGGCCCCTCGAAGTGAAGGAAAGTGCACCATGCAAGGGCTGCCAGGCTCCATTTACTGTGATGGGAGTTACTAAAATAGCTGAGCCAGTGCTTGGCTATTTCCAATAGTCACATAATGGGTAACTGAGAGGTGACCATGCATGTGCAGTGTGCTCTCCATTCACTTCAATGGGACTTCTGAAAATAGCAGAGGGTGCACAGAAATCCTATAGAAATGAATGGAAGGCGACCTTCACATGTACTGTGCACTCTCCTTTATTTCAGGGGCCCTTGTCAGGAGATAGATACTTGTCTCAGAGGTGGGACCCACACCTATCTGACATTGATGGCATATCTTAGCAATATGTCATCAATGTCTGAGATGGGTATAACTCTTTAAGCATTACATTGTAATGGTTGAAATCAATGTGTTGTCCATGTAATGCATTGAGGTGTTGGGTTCTCTAGAAAGGGAGGTTCTTCCTCATCACTCCCCCCTCAGGCTAAATGATACAGGTTGTGAATGAAGGACTACCTTCTATTAAAGGGTTTCTGTCACCAGTTTTTTCGGTATGAATCAGGCTGACATTAGAGATGTGCTAATGTCACCTGATTCCAAATATATATCTGTTTTATTTACTGGTGCCCCCATTTTTATATAAAATGAACTTTTATCTTATGCTAATAAGGCCTCTAGGTGCAAGGGGCGTTACCCCTGCTCCTAGAGGCTCTGTTGATTGACAGGCCCAAGCAGAGAAGAAACACTCCATTCACCATAGCTTGCAAGGACCTTCAATGATGTCATGACCATGTGATCAGTCACATGGTTAGGATCACACAAACAGCCTGTCTCCTCCTAAACCATGTGACTTATCACATGGTCATGACATCATTGAAGGTCCTTTCAAGCTATGGTGAATGGAGTGTTTCTTCTCTGCCTGGTCCTGTCAATCAACAGAGCCTCTAGGAGCAGGGGTAACGCCCCTTGCACCTAGAGGCCTTATTAGCATAAAATAAAAGTTCATTTTATATAAAAATGGTGGCAACAGTAAATAAAACAGATATATATTTGGAATCAGGTGACATTAGCACATCTCTAATATCAGCCTTATTCATATAAAAAAAACTGGTGACAGAAACCCTTTAAATCATATTTCCCTAACAAAATCTCATCTTTTTTGGTATCTTATCCTTTTTTGGTATCCATTCACGAGTGTATAAAAACAGCATAAAAACTGTAGTAAAAACTACATGTGTGATTCTAAGAGTATTAACCTAAAAAAATCCCTTTTAAAATAACACTGTTAGGTTTGGTCTTGAAAATGTCAATCAATATTGTTATATTACAACTTTTTACATATTTAGTCACTAGATAGATTTTTAGCAATAATGTCCATAAAAAAGGAACTTGATAGATCTGTTACAGATTTACATTCTGTAACTTAAAAACCAGCATGATGGTTACATGGTAACGGAAATGGTTAGTTTGTACTTACTTAGTTAGTTTGTATATTGCCCAAATACTAGGAAGAATAGTTTCTACATCTGGAATGGCTGGAGGCATGTAGGATGTAAGGCATGTAACAGCACTTGTATAAATATAGAGCACATATAACTAGTGTTCAGAACCACAATCAATGATCCTGTTATCAATGGTAACAGTTTATTCAGCAGAGTGAGACTGCCAAGTATAAACCATCAAGTTAAGAAACTATACGGATTATAGCAGTGAATTTAAGTCATTATGATCGAAGAAGATCTAAACCTTTGGGAGAAATGTCTGTATCACTATGATTTATTGTAAATAAACCTTTAAGCCTTTTTGTAATTGGCTAGCAGAAAAAAGAACTAGCCCACAATGATAGAACCAAAAAATACCCCCAAAATAAGTCCTTGTGAAATCAGAGAGTACAAAGAAGAGGAGAGGAGCATTAGGTATGTTGGATTTCAGCATACCTAATAGTTTCTTGCCTGCCCTTATCATTAAATTAAAAATGATGGCTTGGCCAGGTTGGAGAGTTTATGGAGAGTTTGGAAGTCATAACTGTTGGCTCAGAAAGTGTTTGGCTGATATCTATCATGTGAATGGTCAGTTTAACACCTTATTACTTCCTTTATCCATGACAGTTAAAGTTAAGTAATTGTATGTTAATAGGACTTTTTGGATGTTCATACAAACTGAATGAACATCCCCAATGAGGGATAGTACCCCCCAAATCCTGACTTATGCCTCTCGCCTAGTTAAGGCAGTATTCTCTGCTCTGCACTGATGATGGGCAATCACCCCAAAACAGCTGCCTGCAGATGAGGTGCTGGCTTATTTAATATCCGAGTGATGCCTCAAGGCCTATTTAAAGTCAAACACTGACTTATAGGATAGCTACCTTACATCTGGTGGCATCAAAGGTAGAGCTTGTTAAGAGCTCATTTACATCCCCTATTTACCAGAATTCCAGAGGAGCATGTATGGCCTATAAGTCTCCTCATGTTCTCTTCCCAAGGAGAGTTAGTACCCCCCAAATACAGTATGGTAGGAAATGGTAATACAGGCAGTATTCAGGCACACAAGTCAAGTAGAAAAATAGCAAACTACAAAATAAGATCAAGTCAACAGCAGCCAGCCTACTTGTAGCTAGCTACCAGATAGCATGAGATTGTTCTACAATACAGAAAATAAAAACATCATAATATAAACTGAATGAGATAAAACAAAGGGGTCTGCAGCTGGTAGTGTTTTCAGGTGATGTTGCTGAAACTTGATTGATAGATATAGAATGATAGAGCGATAGATAGATGATAGATAGCTAATTATTAAGCAATGAAAATGATGAGATTTGATGAGTTCTACTAACCTTTAGATGAACGGAAGTGTTTGCTTGGTGCTGTAAAGCCTCTTGTTCCATGCACATTAACAGCGGCCACTCTGAACTGGTACCACCTGCTCGGTCTGACATCAGAGAGCTGCACTCTTTCATCTGTGGTCTGATCAAGAAAATTCCATGCTGATTAGATTTAAATAGAAGCAATATGCTTGTTACTTGCACAATAAAAAGTTATTAGGAAATAATTAAATGCATGTTTTACAATCATATTTTCTTTTGTAAAAAAGAAAATCAATATATTTTGTGATTTTTTTGTTTTGTTCAAACATAAAATATGTTGTCATTTTAATGAAAATGCACAAGAAACCATTAAATAAACACCTATTAAATAAACCTTTACCAAAAATTAGAATTTTAATATATGACTACAGATAGAAAAGAATAGAGTAGAATCTGTGCAGTTTCATATGTTTATATTGGTATATTTGTGTACATGCTTCAAGTGTACTACTGAGGAAAAAAAAAATAAAGAGCATCACCTCTGTCAGTTTAATATACTCTCCTAGGTAAGAACAATATATTAGAGCTACGGGTACGTTTTTCTTGAAGCCAAAACAGCACAAAAAAGTTTTGTGTCATTTCACTGATAAAAGCATAAGCTAACAGTTGATGCATGCCCCTCAGTCCATTGTATTCCTAAATATAATCCACCGAGAAACAGATTAAGGTTACAGAAGTTTTGGCTAGCTTTGGACACACACCCTGGTCAGACAAACTAGGAACACAGTGGTGAAAGAAGTGTATAGATCTATACTGTATCTCTATGTGCTTCTGTGTCCCTTTACACCAAGGCTCACAGGATGATACACACAGTCTATCGTATATAGAGTGCAGTGGTGTACATAGAGAAGTAAGGGCCCCATAGCAAGGATCAAACCAGCTCCCCCCCACCCACCCACACAGGACAGAAGGGGTTTCCACTAAACCCTTTTCAATGACCCTTGGGCCATTTTTCCATAGCTTCATTTGCTAAAAGTTGTTCCTTTAGAGTGTAGAGTCCTGGCCAAGTTTTAACCCCCCAGTAGAAGAGGGGATGATCCCAACAGCCCCCCTCCCTCTTGTCCTGGGCCCCATAGAAGTCGCCTGGTCTGCTAGTATGGAAGTTACGCCCCTGATAGAGTGCCTGCTAATGCATATCACAAACAGTTAGTGCACCTAATGATTTGCTTTTCATGTCCATCCACACAGAACGTTGTGTGTATGCAGCCTTATATTTTAAACTTTATGAATAAATCTGGAAAAACAGGAATAATCACCAAGTTGGTTGTCACCCAGTTTTTTCAACAGATAAAACTAACATCCAGATGACTATACATCTAGCCAGACGCATCAGATAGCTGTCCTCCAACTGTTATCTCTACTGACTGCTCCATACACATGCATGTGTTATGTCTGAGAAGAAGGGAGCCATTGTGGAGACACTGAAGATAAAAGATTTGAGCAGTTGAAATCCAACTTCCTTAAACTTATTTCCTGCCATCAGGGAAGTGTAAGGAGATCCCCATACACTAGATGGTTGGCCAGTTCAACCAAAATTGGCAGGCTCAGCCATTATACATGTAAATTATTAGCAGCATAACAGAAAAGACTTGCTTACATAATTTATAGATTTTTTTTTGGGGGGACACCCTTAAGGAACCTGTAATAACCTATAATAATTTATATTAATGAAACGGTTAATCAAGGATAACAGTTTAAATATCAGTTTAGCTTAAGCCAACAACAATAGTATTCAACTTAAAATAACTGCACAAAATCACTGAAATTTATAACCTGTAAAACCGGGCACAAGTAAGTTTAATGCTCACTCATACAGCTTCTTAGCTACATAATTGATCATTTACAATATATAGTGTAAAGCAGTGCTATTTGATTACTTTACGTTATTATTTTAGCCTCGTCATCCAAGAGTTGCTGCTGCAAATGTGTTTTATTTGGCCATCAGGAAAGAGGTTGACTATGAATCAATGGATTTATAAAACGACCATTCGATGACCCCATTAGTTTAGTGTATGTCTTTGATTTGATGTATGTGACTAGGTTACCGTCATGCAGGTCAAACACATTCACACACTGTGTGGCCATTCTATTTCTTGATGTATCTTATCTCTACACATATTTATCCCAATGAAAGAAGCTTTCCTCAAGTGTCTGCTGAAATTAATACCATGTCTGTCAGTTATGTGCAGGTTATTTAAAGTCAGAAAACTAGTAAAAGAAAAATATCCCTATTTCCAGCACATAGCTGGCAAGCAGCTATGTACCATTATACCTTGACGAGGGCATTTAGATGCATTTGTTCTCATGTTTTTTTATCTTTTATACTGACTATTAAACAGGATTGGATGTGGATGCCCTGTGCCATTGAACAGATTTAGCTTGAGGCTATCCCTAAGGGCATAGTCCTGGCTGCCCCCTGGCTTTGACCTTTTAACCCATATATAGGTATCTGGATATTGCTGCAGGGGAACCACTATGCTGCTACTTCTTGTAGTAGTTTCTGTTCTGTGACCGCTGACAGACACCAATAAAAAGCACCAAAGGATCAGATAAATTGTCAGGGACAAGCTGAGGTCAGGACAGGCAGAGTATGTACAATCTGCTAACTGATCAAAGGTCAGGGAAGGCAACACAGATTCAAATCCAGGAATCAGGAAAAAAATAAGGTCAGGCAGCAGAGGGTCAAAGCTGGGTGCTGGGCAGGAGTCAAGCAGAAGTAGTCAGACAGTATAACTGCACAGTTTTGCAGGCTAGGTAACCTACTGCTCATGAACCTTCTCACAAGGTAAGGTGCCTTTATTAACCTAGAGTATACAGCCATAGGTTGGGAAGATTAGGGTGAGCCAATGGGAGAAAACTCTACAAGCAGAGAAAAGCATTGCAGGTAGGAAGCAGACCTCAGCCTGCATGGAGTAGATGGTGAAGTGCTACTCCGGCTGCCATGTCTGCCAAGAAAGAGAAGAAAGATGCTGACAGGCAAAGGATGTTGGGGCACTGAGCAGGAGGCCAGATGAGCATTCCGTCCCCGCTGTGAGAAGGGAGATGTCGGTGGGTAAGGTCTGCAGAAGTTAAAACTATCCAAAAGTTTAACTTATTTCCCTCTTATATGGCAGATGGCTCCTTGATGTATTATTTACAAGGGACGGCAGGTATTTTTAAAATTAAGGTTTTAATATATATTAACAGGTATTTTAATATTATATTTTCAGGTGAAACTACTAACTTTAGCTAACATCACTTGGTTACTAATATATTCTTCGAACAAACTTTAAAAATAATTTTTCAGGCAAACTTACAAGACCAATACATGAGGGAAATGAATGATCAGTAACATTTTGGGATTCACTTTTTGCATTAAATATACTTTTATATAAACCATTCCCATCTGCAGATTACAGAGAAGATCATAGCTTTTATCGGCAATTACTGGAAAATGTCTAGCAAATGTCAGCACGTTTCATGAATTTGCAAAAATTACAAGATAAAAAATGTCAAGTAAATCATTTAGCAAATGTTAAAAGCAATGTATGAGTGATTATTATTGCATCATATGAATATAATATTTTATTTCATAGGTGTATTATCTATAATTTAATTAAGGTTCACTCATTTCATCACTAGCTTATGCACAATAGGGGACAGGCTCCAAAACTAAAATTGGACAATTACTATTGCATAGTTTTTACAGAGTTATTTTTGGTATCCAGTTCTACATTCTGTGTTTAGTGAGATAAACAGTATATATATAATCATGAACGCCAGTGGGAGTTTTTGTACCAACTGGAGGATCAAATATAATATTCAATTCTCAAGTATAGAATGTAAGGTAGTACCCTCTATTATTGGACTGAGAAATGGACACCTTACTATGTATATTATTATGTCTTGAGGTGCAAATTGCCTAGTGTTATATATAATGTAAAATCATACATATCATAGCAGCATACAATGAAATGTCTCTGCTAAAAGAGGGCCTTAAATACAAAAAAGTCTTCATTACAAAAAAAATCTGGAATTTTGTAGTTGTAAAGTCTGTGTAATTCCTTCACATAGCTAACTGTCCTGCTCCTTCTGATATACATCCAACAGCACATGAATGTATATCAGTTCTCTATGCTTTCCCCTTGTATTCTCTCAAGTTTAGAGAAGACAGAAAGGGGGTAAGTGGGCCGTACACATCTTTTGGAGTTGCAGATCACACAGGCTATACAGTGTTAAAATATAGATAAAGAGGAAAGCACATACACAGCAGGCAGGAGAAATATCAGTATCAGTGTGTGTCAGCACTAGAGAGAAAAGATCTCTCTAGGCTATAGCAGGGAAATAAGTACAGTAATAAAGCTATGCTCACATATAAGAGTTAGTAAAGGCATCAGCATCCTGGACGCATAGACCTCATATTCTGCATGTATCACTGGCAGAAACATATCCACAGGAGGAAAATACACTTGAATTAGGAAATACAAAGTATGTGAAATTAGGGATGTATGTAAAGGAGAGAGAGGATCATATGTAGAGCAGAGGTTAGCCCTCTTTCTGATATTGGTTCATAAGCCTACAAACTGGTGTGAGAGGATCCAGTCCCTTGTACACCCACCATTCTCATCTGTTACAGAATATATAAACCGATCCATAGGTAGTCATCCATGTTCTCTCATGTCAAGTGCTCATGGAAAGGGAAGGTTCCTACTTAGATTCCCGGCAGCCATTAGGATGTATGGAAGGTGGATGAGAATGGACAATTTTATGTGTTATGCATATTAACAAATAATATTCTATTATTTTTATTAATTCATTCTACCCATTTGCAGTAAACTTTGTAACTTTGTGTCCACTTCCAGAAGTTTCAGATGGAGAACATGTGGAGTCTCTTTTTTATATTATTGATTGTAGGGATTTAGGGTTTAAAGTTAATTACTTCAACTCTTTTGACCTGTTAGCAGATATAGTAAATTCATATGACCTTAGTGCTTGCAGCCTCATTTACTGTAATGGAGGCCGTTTGCGATTCTTGCAAGGCCACACAAAGTTAATATTGATTCTTAGCCAACAACTCCCACTTCATAGACTAGTGCTTAACCACATTATACTATACTCCTTCCTAAGTTTATTTTGGCATTATTTTGAAATATCAGTAACAAAAAAGCAGTTTTATGTTTGGAATGGAAAATCTGGTTTTGGTGCATAATTTAGCCAGATGTGGTATTTAATAAAAATTAAATATGCAGCATACACATGGGCTTCAGTGCAGATTGCTGCTCATGTATGTCATGACTCATGTGTACAAAATTGTGAACCCATTTTTTGTTGCTTTTTTTTTTAAGCGACATGGTCATTATGGCAGGAATTCATTGGATTAGGACATTTGAAAGATGCTTTGTTGGACTAATGGGCACATGTGGACTGCCTAAAAAGTATTTTATGTGCCTAAAAGAGAGGATAAGAAATGGTGAGACAAACCCTTAAAGATGCCTTGGCTTGAAGTGTGACATATGACCTCCCTCAGCTCTCCATTGAAACGCTGAGAGAGTCCACAAAAGGGAGGGCATATGTGACCAGGTATGTTGAAGCCTCCTCATAAGCACTTTGGAAGACAATTTCATGGATATAACTGCACCCTTTAGATTAGTGTTTTTTGTAGCCATCCAAGAGTCTTTCAATTCCTGTTTGAGGGATTTTCATCCATTCTTCCTTGCAAAAGTCTTCCAAGTTTCTTATATTCTTGAGCCGTCTTGCACGCAATGCGCTTTTAAGGTCTATACACAGATTTTCAATGATGTTCAGATTGGGGGAATGTGAGGGTCATGCTAAAACGTTCTGTTTGTGCATTCTGAGCTAGTTTCAGGTTGCCATTTCCTCAGTTTGAAATGTATTTAACTCCTTAATGACCAGGCCATTTTGCACCTTCGTGACCAGGCTTATTTTTGAAAATCTGACATGTATCACTCTATGTGGTAATAACTTTGGAACACTTTTACTTATCCAAGCCATTCTGAGATTTTCTCATGACACATTGTACTTCATGACAAATAAATTTGAGTCAATATATGTCACCTTTATTTATGAAAAAATCCCAACTTTACCAAAAATTTAGAAAAATTCACAATTTTCAAAATTTCAATTTCTCTGCTTTTAAAATTGAAAGTGATACCTCATAAACTATTTATTATTTAACATTCCCCATATGTCTACTTTATGTTTGCATCATTTTGTAAATGTCATTTTATTTTTTTGGGACATTAGAAGGCTGAGAATTTTAGAGGCAATTCTTAAAATTTTTAAGAAAATTTCCAAAACCCACTTTTTAAGGACCAGTTCAGGTCTGAAGTCACTTTGTGGGGCTTACATAGTAGAACCCCCCATAAGTGATCCCATTTTGGAAACTACACCCCTCAAGTTACTTAACACTGATTTTATAAACTTTGTTAACCCTTTAGGTATTCCACAAGAATTAAAGGAAAATGGAGATGAAATTTCTAAATTTCACTTTTTTGGCAGATTTTCCATTTTAGTCCATTTTTTCACAAGGTTAACAGCCAAACAAAACTCAAATATTTATTACCCTGATTCTGCGGTTTACAGAAACACCCCACATATGGTGGTAAACTGCTGTATGGGCACATGGCAGGGTGCAGAAGGAAAGGAGCGCCATATGGTTTTTGGAAGGCAGATTTTGCTGGTCTGGTTTTTAGACACCATGTCCCATTTGAAGCCCCCCCAGATGCACCCTATAGTACAAACAATCAAAAAGTGACCCTATTCTGGAAACTAGGGGATAAGATGACAGTTTTATTGGTACTATTTTGGGGTACATATGATTTTTAATCGCTCTATATTATTTCTTCTGGGAGGCAAGGTAACCGAAGAACGGATGTTTTGGCACACATGTACATCAGGTGTCCAGGAAGGTTTTAAAACAGTTTTCAGCTCTCCAGGATGTACCATTCCTGAGATATTCCCAAAAAATGCATTAGCCAATAGTAGCCTGGTCACATGACCCTTATCAGCCAATAGAAGCTCACAGGCAGTTTCCACACACCAGGTTTCTATGACAACCTACCCAGTTCACTGCTGTAGGTCTGCATTAAAGAGGCAGAGCACTGTGGATGACAATGGTATAGGGGTATTTCGGTTACCATAAATATAACTTATGCTTTAGACTAATTCATCATCAATCATTACCTCATATAATTTAAATTTCACATATTTACTGTTCAGTAGTAATAAAAGATGTATTCTTCCACTGCTACCCACCTTCCTCCTAAATTACTATGGCATCAACCTGTAATTCAGGCCACCGTCAAAAGAAGGACTTAAAAGCCCCGCCCCCAGATCCCACTAAGTCACGCCCCTGACTCAGTCAGACAACGCCACTTCCATGCCGCATTTGACCGGGATCAAAAATATAGGTAAAAATCACCTTCTTTCAGCTGCAGGGGACTCATTTCATTAGTCATTAAGGGGTTAAGGAATGGCAGTTAACAAGAACAAGTGTTGCCCAAACTTTTGCTTGCCACTGTCCCTAATAATTATTGCTTGAATGTAACTATGTACTAATAAATGTGGACCTCTACAATGAGTTGAAATATTATTATAAAATTCAAGAATATACCTTACAGAATTTCATACCAATAAATAAGTTTTCTTAGGACTTTCACCTCATTCTAAATCATACAGCCCTTAGTCCACTGCCAAAGGAGCCTGTTCATAACATATTTTAAATATATTAAAGAGCAGTATAATACAGTGAAACATCTCTTGAGAACCTCTTTAAGAAGAACACACCATAAACAATTCAGGTTTCCTGTGATAGATTTTCACTTCTACCATTCTAGGCACACTTGGTGTCTTTTTTGAAAAGACCACCCCCTAAAGGACAATTTTTCAAGGAAATTTTGGGTGGTCAGAGGTTTCATTGAAGTTCAATGTTACATGTGCCTGTTATATATAACATACTAGCTAAAGGACCCAGCTTCGCCCCGGGTATATTTAATTTATTTCATTTACTGTTTGTGTGTGTGTGTCGTTAAAAGATATCAAGAGTGACCTTTACAGCAGCCTGCCCCTTTAACAGTGACCTTTACAGCAGCCCGCCCCTTTAACAGTGACCTCTACAGCTGCCCGCCCCTTTAACAGTGACCTCTACAGCTGCCTGCCCCTTTAACAATGATTTCTACAGCAGCCCGCCCCTTTAACAGTGATCTCTACAGCAGCCCGCCCCTTTAACAGTGATCTCTACAGCAGCTAGGGTGGCCACTGTCTTCACCTTAGAAAGCCAGACCTCACCGGCCATACCCCACAACGTGAAACAGAACCCTCAGTTCCCATGAAGACACACCACTAAACATGAGACCACGCCCCCTGGCTCCATGAAGACACGGAGGAGAAGCTGTCTTAGTGTGAGCAACTGAAAGGGTGGACATCCCTGTGTCTGTCCAGGCACTGCATCGGACGGCAAACAGGTAGCCAGAAAACTGGACTGTCCAGCCTAAAGCCGGACATCTGGCCACCCTAACATCAGCCTGCCCCTAGGGTGGCCAGAGGTCTTGTTTTAGGCTGGACAGTCTGGCTTTCAGACTCCCTGTCCGCTGTCATGCACAAGGCCTGGATGTACACAGGGATGTCCTTTTGAACAGCTTATTCTCAGCAGCAGCACTGTGCAGTCTAAGCAATGAGCTGAAGGGAGAAAGTCACCCTCCCCCCACCCCTGCAGCTGAAAGAAGGTGATTTTTACCTATATTTTTAATCCTGGTCAAATGCGGCATGGAAGGGGCGTGGACTGACTGAGTCAGGGGTGTGACTTAGTGGGATCTGGGGGAGGGGCTTTTAAGTACTTCTTTTGACGGTGGCTTGAATTACAGGTCGATGCCATAGTAATTTAGGAGGAAGGTGGGTAGCAGTGGAAGAATACATCTTTTATTACTACTGAACAGTAAATATGTGAAATTTACATTATATGAGGTAATGATTGATGATGAATTAGTCTAAAACATAGTTTTATTTATGGTAACAGAAATACCCCTTTATCATTGTCATCCACAGTGCTCTGCCTCTTTAATGCAGACCTACAGCAGTGAACTGGCTATGTTGTCATAGAAACCTGGTGTGTGGAGACTGCCTGTGAGCTTCTATTGGCTGATAAGGGTCATGTGACCAGGCTGCTATTGGCTAATGCATTTTTTGGGAATATCTCAGGAATGATACGTCCTGGAGAGCTTAAAACTGTTCTAAAACCTTCCCGGACACCTGATGTACATGTGTGCCAAATTTTGTGATTGTAGCTGCAGCGGTGCGGATTCCTTAAGCGGACATACACTCACACACACGCAAACATACATACACTCAACTTTATATATTAGATATATCTATATTTTTTAGATTTAAAACAAACCTGAGAAATTGTTTGCCAGGGAGTGGCATCATCTTCGCTTGGATGTATCCCATAATTCCATCTTCTCTGAACCACGTAAATCACTGGTTCAACGGAAATGTTGAATTTTGAAGACCATTTAATTTCAAGATTTCCATGCTGAAGTTCACTGAAGCTTAATTCCTTCCTTGGCTTTAAAGGTACTCCTACAACATAGAAAGCACATATTATACATCAAGAAAGGTCAGAGGCTAATATGTCTGCATTTGTTTCTAAATCCCACTTATTTCTTGAAATATTTAATGGGACTGTTTTAGAGTTTGTCCAGAAATAGCGTAGTCTGTCTAGAGGTAGTGTCTAGTACTGCAGCTCAGCCCCATTCAGAAGGAAGATACAGAGCTGCCAAAACATGGGCAAAAATTGTTCTGCTTCTGGACAAAAGAAGACCCTTTTGCTAATCTCATGCCAAGCATTTGTGAATAAATGGCTCCAATTTAGATCATACAAGACAATTTACATATTTAACAATAACATATGCCTATAACTATGGTATACCACATGCTGAAATCTTATGTTTCACAATACAAATATACTTGAATAAACAATGAAATGTATATGCTGCTTGCAAGCCAACAATTGTTAGTTCTAGCTTTACTTGATGAGCATTATGAACTCTGTCAGGTTGAATTTGTAGGCTTCAAACCTCATCCTTAATTGTGATGTGCAATGATTCTGCAATGTGCATGCCGAAATGCCCATCTGGTTTACATTAAGATCCATTGGACTCAGTTGATTGGAAATTACTCAACCCCTCTGTCCAATGTAATTGTTAGCATATGGATTTCAAAATCACAAAAGAGGTGAACAAGTACAAGTGCATTTCAATACATTCCTCTGTACAACCACCCCAAGAACACCTAAAACAGATGTGAATTAATTACTATTTCTTCCTTATTTTGATCTAAGGTTTTATTCACATGTTGGCGAATCACTTCCATGTTTTCTCCACAGACAGCACACACATCCATTTCTATACATGCATTCAAATGCCCAAAACAACACAAGCATGCACTACTTTGCTCTGTTATGTGAGTAGAACAGTCATTCTGTTCAATGATTCAATTAAAACCATGGGCAGAACATGGGCACCATCCATATGTGGTCCATTTTTTTCATTAATTCTCAACTTCGATAGACAGCAAATATGCACCCATATCTTCTCACCAATGCAGCTCAAATCCAATGTACTCATCTCAGATACACAAACTACACTCTAGGAGGCCAAAGTCATAGGAAGCCGATTAAATTATCATACAGCATGTCTTTTGAGTGTTAAAAAAGACAGGAACACCTAAAGAAAACCCATGGGAAGAATATACAAATTCCATGCAGATATTGCCCAAGTTTATTCACTCCCAGGACCCCAATTATAAGAAATGTAAATGATCAACTTATCCTGTGTTAATGGTATCTAAACATACAAGTAGAATCAATCCAACTTAATGGTGCATTAAATGGTCGAAAAATTTGATCCACATGGCAAAAAGGAGTAAATAACACTAAGTGGATGTTTAATAAAAACAGTGTACTCAGACTTCGTGTACTACTAATTTATTCCCATACTATGAAAGAGGATTCTGAGGTGTCTAAAATGTGTGAGCTCTTTATTATGGGGATGCTTCCTATAGGATAGCTTGCTGTCTTGAGAACTTATTATGTCTCATTGAACAGGAAAACAGCATTTTACAGTTAATTTTAACCTGTTTAGGAGGTAAGTTCTAGACTGGACCGCAGCGAATCAATGGATGTCGTATATCTGGACTTCTCCAAAGCATTTGACACTGTACCACATAAAAGGTTAGTATATAAGATGAGAATGCTTGGCCTGGGAGAAAATGTCTGTATCTGGGTAAGTAACTGGCTCAGTGATAGAAAACAGAGGGTGCTTATTAATGGCACATACTCAGATTGGGTCACTGTAACTAGTGGGGTACCACAGGGGTCAGTATTGGGCCCTATTCTCTTCAATATATTTATTAATGATCTTGTAGAAGGCTTGCACAGTAAAATATCAATTTTTGCAGATGACACTAAACTGTGTAAAGTAATTAACACAGAAGAGGACAGTACACTGCTACAGATGGATCTGGATAGACTGGAGGCTTGGGCAGAGAAGTGGCAGATGAGGTTTAACACTGACAAATGTAAAGTTATGCATATGGGAAGGAATAATGCAAGTCACCAGTACATACTAAATGGTAAAATATTGGGTAACTCTGACATAGAAAAGGACCTAGGAATTTTAGTGAACAGAAATCTAAGCTGCAGAAACCAATGTCAGACAGCTGCTGCCAAGGCCAATAAGATAATGGGCTGCATCAAAAGAGGCATAGATGCCCGTGATGAGAACATAGTCCTGCCACTTTACAAATCACTAGTCAGACCACACATGGAGTACTGTGTACAATTCTGGGCTCCTGTGAACAAGGCAGACATAGCAGAGCTGGAGAGGGTTCAGAGGAGGGCAACTAAAGTAATAACTGGAATGGGTGGACTACAGTACCCAGAAAGATTATCAAAATTAGGGTTATTCACTTTAGAAAAAAGACGACTGAGGGGAGATCTAATAACTATGTATAAATATATCAGAGGTCAGTACAGAGATCTCTCCCACGATCTATTTATCCCCAGGACTGTGACTGTGACGAGGGGCCATCCTCTGCGTCTGGAGGAAAGAAGGTTTGTACACAAACATAGAAGAGGATTCTTTACGGTAAGAGCAGTGAGACTATGGAACTCTCTGCCTGAGGAGGTGGTGATGGTAAGTTCACTGAAAGAGTTCAAGAGGGGCCTGGATGTATTTTTGGAGGGTAATAATATTACAGGTTATAGTTACTAGAGAGGGGTCGTTGATCCAGGGAGTTATTCTGATTGCCTGATTGGAGTCGGGAAGGAATTTTTTTCCCTAGTGGGGAAAACTGGCTTCTACCTCACAGGGTTTTTTTGCCTTCCTCTGGATCAACTTGTAGGAAAACAGGCCGAACTGGATGGACAGATGTCTTTTTTCGGCCTTATAAACTATGTTACTATGTTACTATGTTTATGCTGCTGCTTATGTAACAGGAACCTGCAATCAGTGTAGGCTGTAAAAGGAAGGAAATTAAGATTACATGGCCAATTTCCTTCACTTGCAAATGCAATGGTCCTTAGACTAACACTAAGAATGGCTTCTGACTGCACGTTCTTACTAGGGTGCTAAACACCATGCAGTACCTTAATGCAAATGAATACATGACTTTACCAGTGCAATAGCTAGTTGTAGGACCAAGAACAATTGGTTTGTACATACTGTGTTACAGAACAAATTATCTAACAAATCTGTCTTATTTTTGGAATGCTTTTAAAATGTCTCCAAGGAGCTTGCTTAAAGGGGTTGTTGTGATCTATCATTCAAGCAGATGTGACTGCTGAGGCCTGTGACTGGCCACAATGGTCATGTGACCAATCCACTTCTCGATCCTGCGAGGAATGAAAGCAGTCAAGAATGGAGTAGTATTACGGACATAACAGGACCGCGGACAGTTGAATGTTTTTTCTTTATGAGCCACACATTAGGACCATAGGGGCTGAGGGCTTGTAAGATGGACAACCCCTTTTTGTATTGTTCTCCTATGTATTAATCATACAATACTTTATATTCCACTAAGAAAAAAATCAAATCAAATCTAAATTCAAAATTCTACCGGCTTCCTATTACCGGAGATATTGCAGAGATGTAATAGAACTAAAACTGTTAAGAGGGTTTTCCATCTTCAAGGATTTTTGAGCAGACCTCCCCTGCATAGCCAGCTCTTTCACTCCTTCACTGCCACTGCAAATAATTCTTCTTCAAGTCTCAACATCCAGTTTTATGGCCGTTGCAGGCAATCACTGACCGCAGAAGTGATGAAGCCACTTGTGTCTGGTCATTGGGTCACATAAGCCAAGGGGGATTTGTCACCAGGCGGGTGATTGGCTGCAGTGACCATTAAACAGGATGTTTACTCTCGGGGACCAGAGATCTACAGTGGCAACAGGGGAGCAAAGGAGCTGGAGTCCAGCAGTGGGACACAGGTAGGTACAGTATGCTTCCCTTCGCAGGTCCGATTACATAAAGGGAGAGGTTGGCCCCTAAGGATGGAAAACCCCTTCAAGTGACATATCTGTTTATGGAGTTCAGAGTAACTACATACAAAGTACATAAATGAACCAGCAGATTCCTTTACTTTTATCTTGGGTGTAATTGGAAAACACAACAGAATATCTATATTAGTACTCGAAGTAAAGAAAACTCTATACAAAATTATTAAACTTTTTATTGCAGATTTGAATTTCAAAATGCTGCTCATAACCAAACTTTTCCTTAAATTTGATCTAGAGTGACTTGGAAAAAGAAAATATGTAGAATCCTACAATATTACTTTAATTAACATTAATAGCACCTCATAAATAAGCCAGAACATAATATGAAGCGTGTTTGACAAATAAGACACTACACAGATAACCATGCAAAGACACATCTAGAATGACTGCACGGAGCAGAAAACTGTCTAAGCAGGTGGCTCATGTCAGACAAACTATTTGTTATGTCTAATCTTATAATTGCTGGGATTTCACATTGTTGTCCCATGATATTAACAGATGGAGAACAGTAGCTCGGGAAAAATGAGAAAATGATTTATCCTGAAACTTAAAGTCCAACTCCTGGCATACAGGTGGCATTTAGTTATTATACAAAATAACGAATGATCGCGTCTTTCCAACAATAACATTTAAATCAAGGGAATGCTGGAAAAAGAGGCTCTGATGGAGTATGAAAAGATATTTTATCTGTTCAGAATAACCCAATCTTGATCCTAAAATAATATAATTTATGCTAATCGAGACTAAATTATATTACTTTATTCCTATTTAAAATTTAGTACTCTTTTTCCTCAAGTTGTGGGATGCAAATCAGGAGATGTAGTCCTAACACATATGGTTTGGTCTTGTCCATATATTAGAGAATATTGGATTGGACGTCTATAGACATGGTACTTTTTTTTTGCCCTGCAATTAAAATGTAATAAGGTTTTTAACTGAGTAAGGCCTCTTTTACACTAGCGGCAGTCCGGATCCGGCAGGTGAAGGGTGCCGTCGGATCCGGACTGGCGCAGGGACATGTGTGGGGCCGGAACAGCGTTCCGGCCCCACACATGTCACACAGTACCATGTACAGACATACACACACATACACATACACACAAACACATACATACTTACATACTCCAGCCAGCCAGGCAGGCTGCACGTCTTCACTCCCAGGAGGCGCGCCGCTATGATGATTCCCCACAGCGCCCTCTGCTGGGCGCTGTAGGGAATCGTCATAGCGGCGCTCCTCCTGGGCATGAAGACGTGTGGCCTGCCTGCCTGGAGTATGTAAGTATGTTTGTGTGTATGTGTATGTCTGTATGTATGTCTGTATGTATGTCTATATGTGTAGGTGACGGATCCGTCCTGAACTCCATTGAAAGTCAATGGAGGGCGGATCCATTTACCATTGTGGTCACACCAGACGGATCCGTCCCCATTGACTTGCATTGGGGGTCATTCCGGATCCGTCTTGGTGTGGATGCCTGGACCAGAGAGAAAACCGCAGCATGCTGCGGTTTGTTCTCCGGTCTGAAGATGGAACGGAATGCTTTCAGGAGCATTCTGTTGTCTTCAGTTCAGTTTTGTCCCCATTGACAATGAATGGGGACAAAACTGAAGCATTTTTTTCCGGTATTGAGCCCTATGATGGAACTCAATACCGGAATTTAAAAACGCTAGTGTGAAAGTAGCCTAAAGGTGGCCATATACATAAAATAACTGTTGGGCAAAAGTAGCGAAAACAAAGTATATCAACATGCCCCATCCTTCTATCCCAAACATCTACAGTGGGGGAAGAGTGGTGCAGCCACCATACACTCTTGATTGTTGGCCAAAACCTGCTGGCTTGGCCAAACATTATAAAATGTGTATGGCCATTTTAAATGTTCATATGCACCCCCTTGTTATGTGCCCTCAGCAGTGCCCTAATGCAAAGCCATTAAGCTGTGTTGACTCCTTGTGTCGACAATGTGGTTAAAACCACACCACATGTAAGTAGGTACAACATCAAAACTAAAAACAGCTAAAAGGAGTTTGATTGCTTATTGCCGTTCAGTATTGCAGCTAATAGACCATACTATACTGGCTGAGGAAAGTAATGGCCTCCAGAGAAGAAAGTATTAACCCACTATAAAGCACTGGTGTGATCACATCTTGATTATGAAGTTCATTTTAGGTCACTTGTCTATAAAAATGATATCTGAGAGCTAGAAAGAATACAAAGATTGGAGCCAAATGAGTACAAAGCATAGAAGTTTTAAAGAAATGTTAACAAAACTGAATTTATTTACCCTAGATAAGAGAAGGCTGAGGTGGACATGATATCTTTAGATAAATATGTAAATGGTCCCTATAATAACCTATGTGATAAATAATTTTTTTATGTAGCCACCTAAGAACACAAAGTCACTGATTAAAGGGGTATTTCGATTTCATGATATTGATGAGTTATTATTAGGATAGGTCATCATTATCAGATCGGTAGGGGTCTGACTCTTGGCAAGGGGCTGTGGCACTTGTACAAGTCCCGCATCCCCTGCACCGTTTACCCACGCACCATGTAGCAGCGACACATTCACTTGAAAGGACAAAGCAGATGTTATTACTGTGCACTGTACCACGGCTACAATGTAGACACCATTCATATAAACACTGAAGAGGATTCAGGGCCCTCTTTGAACAGCTCATTGGTGAGGTGCCACTAGTCAGACCCTTACCAATCCAAAACTGATGACTTATCGAGAGCATAGATCATCAATTTCATGATACTGAAGTACCCCTTTAACATATTTGTCATATAATTTGAAAGCATTACTTTGCTGCCCAAACCATAAACTTACAGTACAATCCACCATGGTAACTGGTTATGGTTGACAGTGTGGATAGCTTCAAGAAGGGGTTAGATATCTTCCATAGGAAACACAATATACAGGATAATTGCTATAAGCATACAATGTGGATCCAGGAATCTCTCTACTTGCCAGCAGGGGTTAGTTAGGATTGTATCCACTCTATTGTGAATTGAGTTTCGGCCATCTAGAGTGGAATTTGCCCACATCTGCAACAACTTGAGTTTACAGCAGGGAGGAGCGAATGGATTTATATGAACCGATTCTTCAATTCAAATTAATTTTAGGTCTGTGATGGAGAGTCCCTCTACAGATGAATAGCTATGTTCTGGCAAATTGAGAAGACCACAAATTAATTTAGCGGTGTGTGCAAATTCGTTGGTGCCAATGTGTTTAAATATAGTGCATTAGCCAATACTTGCATTAACGGCACATGCATAAGATTAACAAGGCCGCTCGAGATGTGCGGCCATATTTAATCTGCCAGCAGAGGGAGTGTCCTGAGCTGTGGGGGCGCTCCTTAAAAAGTGAAAATGTTTTGTGTTTCATTCATACGAATCCATTCGCCCATACTTAGTTTGTAGGGACTAGATGGTTGAACTTGATGGACTTTGTTCTTTTTTTAACCAACTAATTTGACAATTACTGAGTTTAGCTTTGCTCACCCAGACTTACAGTACATGTGGTGTGATTACTATGACATGTTGGCTTCACATTGGGCGTCTGGTGGCCACAACATGTGGAAACAGCCTAGATGCATCAGAGGATTACTCTAAACAATCTATTTTCAGCAGCATTGTTACCATCAATCCCACTTGTCTTCTGGAGAAATGAATGGATTCAGCTTTGGAATGTTTCCTTTAGTTGCTATGAATTCATTAATGATGGTACATGTCAGCGTGTTTCTGTTAGAGCAATATACACTGCCAGATGTGGGAGATATCATTAGTACTATTAACCAAAGTATTTCCTTTAATTCATCATGTAATGAAAGGGTGTGAGGTACACAGAGCTCTCCTGGCCTGAACGACATGCCCTATTCTGAATAATGACTACTTTCCGCTCACTGAGAGGCAACCTACATTTGCAGAATTGGACATGCTTGACTTAAATAATGTATCTTTTATAATGTCCAACTACTCTTTAGTATCACTTTCTTTAGATAATGAAAGAGTAATAAAGGGAGCACAATTAGCCTCTTATCCTCCAGGTATAAAGCATCTGCTTTTTAAGAGCCTTTCATTGAATGCTGAGATCCTGCTGTGAGTGGTCAGACAATGAACCAATGTCAGGCTATTCACTGAACATTAGCTGGGAGGGAAGTAGTAATGTAATGAACTGTCAACCTAGTATTTTTTAGAAGTCTTCTAAAAATATTCTACTTTAAAGTGGTTTGCAGCATAATACAAGGCATAAGAATGATCATGGATCGCAATAATGAGGATAGCTATAGACAGTGTCTATATAAGCCTTGTGATTGGGAACTATATGGTCAAAAACATAGGGTAAAATCTCATTTCAAGTTACCATGTAGGTGTCCGTTAACTGATGAATGACATGTAAGGACATGCTTAAGGCACAGGCACAATAAGTGATTGCTTATTTTACTACAAATTATTGTATATACTGTAGGTAAGGCTACTTTCACACTTGCGTTTTCTTTTTCCGGTATTGAGTTCCGTCATAAGGGCTCAATACCGGAAAAAAACACATCAGTTTTGTCCCCATTCATTGTCAATGGGGACAAAACTGAACTGAAGACAACGGAATGCTCCTAAAAGCATTCCGTTCCGTCTCCAGAACGGAGAGCAAACCGCAACATGCTGCAGTTTGCTCTCCGTCCTGGGCATCCGCAATGCAAGTCAATGGGGACGGATCCGTTCAGTATGACACACTCAGTAAACGGATCCATCCACCATTGACTTTCAATGGAGTTCATGACGGATCCATCCACAGTACACCACACATGACAGACACATACACACAGACATACACATAGACATACACACAGACATACACAGACATACTTACATGCTCCCAGCAGCTACGCACATTGCAGGAGTAGGAGGACTGCACGCACATAGGAAGATTCTCCCTCCAGCAGAGGGCGCTGTGGGGAATCTTCCTATGTGCGCGCCATCCTCCTGTGCTCTGTGGAGCATGCTGGGAGCATGTTGTATGTCTGTGTATGTCTGTATGTGTGTGTGTATGTGCATGTGACACGTGTGGGGCCGGAGCGCTGCTCCGGCTCCTCACGTGTACTTGCAGCAGCACGGATCTGGCAGCACCCTTCACCTGCCGGATCCGTGCTGCCGCTAATGTGAAGGTGGCCTAAGCCAGAAATATTATCTGTTGTCTAAGTTCCACTAATTTTATGCATTGATTCTTAGAGTTCAGTGCTATTCTGAATTATCCTCCTGAGTTACTTATTTATTTAATTTGAGACATTATGCATTTAAGTAGTCCATCTTCCTGTCCATCTTGAACCTATGGCTCAGAGACAAAAAAATAAATAAAGATAGAAAAAAACAAGCATTTTTGTCCCATTTCACAAAAATTTACCCCTATCCTCACTGTAATAGCTTTATACAGCTATTCATAAAAAAAGAGCTGGACATGTACTGTAATCTCTTAAAAATAATAATAAATCACATTGTGTAACCAAAACTTTTTCATAGTAGCATTTATCATAAAGACAAATAAAATTTAAAGGGGTCATAAGCTGATAGATCAATATGAGATCAGCCAGGGTCTGACTCCCAGTACTCCCGCCAATCAGCTGTTTGAGGAAGGCGCGGCACTCACCGAAGCTCTGGTGATGAGGGCTGTAGCCTCCTCACAGCCTCCAAACACAGCACTGTTCATTTTATTTTGACTGCTCAGCCCCATTCACATGAATAGGACTGAGATGTAGCTAGGCCAAGTGACCAATGAATGTGACATCACATGACCTAGGAAGAGGCAACGTGGCCTAGAGCCCCACAACCTCTTCATACAGTTTATCGGCAGCATTGCTGGAAGTTCAACTCTCACTTATCTCATATTAATTAACCATCCCGGCCATCAATATGAAAATCCTGGAGAACCCCTTTAAATTGAACAGCAGCTTGGTTTACAGTTAGAGGAGATGTCCCTTTTAACTTGATAGGACATATGGTCACCATTGAAGGGAGTTTCCAGCTCAAAACTCTCCTCTTGAGATATCAGTATGATCATGTACTACATAGTCACCCAGTCATTTTAAAGAGTGCCTTGTAAAATTTACAGTATATACATCCTGCAGTCACCACAATATGGACTGATTATCAGAAGTCTCGGCAGCAATCTCACAGTGATCATTTAGATGTGGGGTTATCCAAATGGAAAAACTCTTTTAAGCATGATTTCACATTACTTTTTTTTTTTTCAATTACATTTTGTAGGTGTTTTACGTTGCGCTCCTAAACATAGATGCACAACCGCATAGGTAGGTTTAGTGTAGGACCTGCCTTAACTTAGACCACCGTAGGGCTGGGTAGTTGGGCACAGATGTATTTTGATCAAAATATATTGGCTTATTGTCTCAGATTTTATCATTAGAGTGAGGGCTTAGTCCATATGTTATGTTTGCATCTATTGTTATAGTGTATTATTTTCTGTAACTTTATAAATGTAGCCTTGCACATCCACACATTTTACTACCATAAGGATGTTTTTGTATCTTTTTTCCATGATTTTTTTTTTATATATCTTGAAGGAGTGGCACCTTCAGGTGTGAATGTGCTTCTATCCTAGGAGTAGCATCCATGTGCACTTTTGCCACATCTATCTAAGAGGCAACCTTGATTAAGGTGGTAAATATGGTAAATATAGGTGTGTGTGCTCCTCCTCTCATTGGCTGCTGATGCACACAGAGGTAACTAGGAGGAGCACACTATATGTGCAGGGTCTACGCTCCTAAACACAGATGCACAACCGCATAGGTAGGTTTAGCGTAAGACCTGCCTGAACTTAGACCACTGTCGCGCTCAGCAGGTGGGCACAGATGTGTTTTGATCAAAATATATTGGCTAAGATTCTCAGATTTTATCATTAGAGTGAGGGCTTAGTCAATATGTTGTGTTTGCATCTATTGTTCAGGTTTCCTGATGCAGTTTTGGAAGCCAAAATCAGACGTGAATCATAAAAGGCGAGAAAGAATAAAGGAGAAATACAACTTCTACTCTTTTTTGAATTCATATTATCTTTCTAAACACTCTTACCTTTGTACAAGTTTTTTGGTACTTGACATGTATGACCACATCCATTGGAACAGCACTTCTTCACCCCAGAGCATTCATTATCAGCATCACAGCTTTCCACACATGCTGCCGCAAATCCACTGGCTTTCTCCGGAGCTGGGCATTCACCTTGCTTCACCGACAGGACAGATTTGAGAAACTCACAGCTGGTTAAACATTCATAATGCTTCTTCGGAAACAGTGGCTGAAAAAAATGACAGAAGATTTTACTATTATATTTCCTTTTGGTGACTCTGACTTCTACTATGCTCTCCGCTAGTACTGAGAGAAGCAGAGAGAAAAAAAGCATAATCTCAACAAATGCCTCAGTGGTGACATTTCTCTCCTCTTTCCCATGGTGAAAAGTACTGTTTTACCCATTAACAAGGACCTGTCACCTCTCCTGACATGTCTGTTTTAGTGACTACAAACTGCATGCATTCCCCTTGTAATAACAATTCCAAAGGATCTTTTCTTATATCTGTATGTAGAGCTATTTCTTTATTTTGCCTTTTAGAAGTTTTTGAATAAGGGCGCCTGCACGCAACCATATCCATTTTTGTAGTTTGCAAAGTACAAACATGGATCCCGGCCGAGTGCTTGAGGTCATGTTTTTTTCTCTGCAGAAATGTCTTAACCTTGTCTGAAAAACGGACAAGAATATGACATGTTCTATTATTTTTTTGCTTGGCCGCGGAACAGACTTATGGGTGGGGATAGCACAGTCAGAGGCTTAAAGGGAACCTGTCATCTCCGAAACACCCCCTGAACTAGAGTAAGCGGTGTATAGTGTGAGTGATGCTGAATCCGAATATATAAGTTTTATCTTAATACTCTCTTCCATTCTGATGCTGTGCTCCCACAATCCAGCAGTAAAATACATTCACAGGACTCGTCTTTGAGTCCTCTCCATTATATAAGTGAGCACTGGAGTCCACTGAGTGCATTTTACAGCCGGTTTGTGGGAGCACAACATCAAAATGGAAGTGAGTATGAAGATAAAAATTACATATTCAGATTCAGCATCACTTAAACTATACACTGCTTACTCTAGTTCAGGGGGTGTTTCGGAAATGACAGGTTCCCTTTAAGTCAGGATTTTTTTTTATTTTTTTTTGGGGGGGTACTATATCTCCTTGGGGAGAGATCATCTTAATCAGAGTAAGGAGATTTATAGGCCATACATGTCTTCAATCTACAGTATAATCCGTACATCATGCTGTATAGTATACAGTATAATCCCTACACCATACTGTATAATATACAGTATAATCCCTACACCATGCTTTCTAACATACGGTATAATCCGTACACGATGCTGTATAGTATACAGTATAATCCCTACATCATGCTGTATAATATACAGTATAATCCCTACACCATGCTGTATAATATACAGTATAATCCGAACACCATGCTGTATAGTATACAGTATAATCCATACACCATGCTGTATAATATACAGTATAATCCGTACACGATGCTGTATAGTATACAGTATAATCCGTACACCATGCTGTATAGTATACAGTATAATCCGTACACCATGCTGTATAATATACAGTATAATCCGTACACCATGCTGTATAATATACAGTATAATCCGTATACAATGCTGTATAGTATTCAGTACAATCCATACACCATGCTGTATAGTATACAGTATAATCCGTACACCATGCTGTATAGTATACAGTATAATCCGTACACCATGCTGTATAATATACAGTATAATCCGTACACCATGCTGTATAATATACAGTATAATCCATACACCATGCTGTATAATATACAGTATAATCCGTACACCATGCTGTATAGTTTAAAGTATAATCCCTACACCATGCTGTATAATATACAGTATAATCTCTACACCATGCTGTATAATATACAGTATAACCCGTACACCATGCTGTATAATATACAGTATAACCCGTACACCATGCTGTATAATATACAGTATAATCTCTACACCATGCTGTATAATATACAGTATAATCCGTACACCGTGCTGTATAATATACAGTATAATCCGTACACCGTGCTGTATAATATACAGTATAATCCGTACACGATGCTGTATAGTATACAGTATAATCCGTACACCATGCTGTACAGTATACAGTATAATCCCTACACCATGCTGTATAATATACAGTATAATCCGTACACCATGCTGTATAATATACAGTATAATCCGTATACAATGCTGTATAGTATTCAGTACAATCCATACACCATGCTGTATAGTATACAGTATAATCCGTACACCATGCTGTATAGTATACAGTATAATCTGTACACCATGCTGTATAGTATACAGTATAATCCGTACACCATGCTGTATAGTATACAGTATAATCCGTACACCATGCTGTATAATATACAGTATAATCCGTACACCATGCTGTATAATATACAGTATAATCCGTATACAATGCTGTATAGTATTCAGTACAATCCATACACCATGCTGTATAGTATACAGTATAATCCGTACACCATGCTGTATAGTATACAGTATAATCCGTACACCATGCTGTATAATATACAGTATAATCCGTACACCATGCTGTATAATATACAGTATAATCCATACACCATGCTGTATAATATACAGTATAATCCGTACACCATGCTGTATAGTTTAAAGTATAATCCCTACACCATGCTGTATAATATACAGTATAATCTCTACACCATGCTGTATAATATACAGTATAACCCGTACACCATGCTGTATAATATACAGTATAATCTCTACACCATGCTGTATAATATACAGTATAATCCGTACACCGTGCTGTATAATATACAGTATAATCCGTACACCGTGCTGTAATAATATACAGTATAATCCGTACACGATGCTGTATAGTATACAGTATAATCCGTACACCATGCTGTACAGTATACAGTATAATCCCTACACCATGCTGTATAATATACAGTATAATCCGTACACCATGCTGTATAATATACAGTATAATCCGTATACAATGCTGTATAGTATTCAGTACAATCCATACACCATGCTGTATAGTATACAGTATAATCCGTACACCATGCTGTATAGTATACAGTATAATCTGTACACCATGCTGTATAGTATACAGTATAATCCGTACACCATGCTGTATAATATACAGTATAATCCGTACACCATGCTGTATAATATACAGTATAATCCATACACCATGCTGTATAATATACAGTATAATCCGTACACCATGCTGTATAGTATACAGTATAATCCCTACACCATGCTGTATAATATACAGTATAATCTCTACACCATGCTGTATAATATACAGTATAACCCGTACACCATGCTGTATAATATACAGTATAATCTCTACACCATGCTGTATAATATACAGTATAATCCGTACACCGTGCTGTATAATATACAGTATAATCCGTACACCGTGCTGTATAATATACAGTATAATCCGTACACGATGCTGTATAGTATACAGTATAATCCGTACACCATGCTGTACAGTATACAGTATAATCCCTACACCATGCTGTATAATATACAGTATAATCCCTACACCATGCTGTATAATATACAGTATAATCCGGATACCATGCTGTATAATATACAGTATAATCCGTATACCATGCTGTATAGTCTACAGTATAATCCGAACACCATGCTGTATAATATACAGTATAATCTGTACACCATACTGTATAATATACAGTATAATCCCTACACCATGCTGTATAGTATACAGTATGATGCCTACACCATACTGTATAATATACAGTATAATCCGTACACCATGCTGTATAGTATACAGTATAATCCCTACACCATGGTGTATAGTATACAGTATAATCCCTATACCATACTGTATAATATAAAGTATAATCCGTACACCATGCTATATAATATACAGTATAATCCCTACACCATATTGTATAATATAAAGTATAATCCGTACACCATGCTTTATAATATACAGTATAATCCATCCTTGTGGCTTCCCCCATTCAGTATAACGTCTCCTTAATTTAAAAAAAAAAATAATAAAAAAAATCAATAGCTCATGTATACATTTCTTTATTGGCAAATGGGGGTGTGGCATGGGAGGAGCCAGGGCAGCATGTGGGATGGACCGGGGTAGTGGGCGGGGTTAGGGGCCCAATTCAGATTCTTGCTATGGGGCCCACTAATTTCTATGTACGACCCTGCCTATAAGTCAATGTTCAATATTTTAAAAAGGCCTTGAGACATGACTTGGATATAAAATAAGCCAGGTGCTTGCTCATTTAATACCCCCAGTACCTCCCAAATCCTGGCCTCTCACCCAGTTAAGCTAGTACTCTCTGCTCTGCCCTGATGAGGGGCAATCACTCAGAAACAGCTGTCTGCAAATGGGGTGATGGCTTATTTATTATCCGATTCATGTCTTATAAAAGGTCAAACATTGACATATAGGATAGCTGCCTTACATCTGGTAGCATTAGTGGCAGAGCTTGTTAAGAGCTCATTTGCATCAACTGCATGTGATGTCATTACATGTTTTTTCTTCTACTGTGATGTTACAGTGTACATAGTGACCTTTCTTGAGTGTGACATTCCCGTGCCATTATAGCATGGCATATATTAACCCTGTACTGTAACATCCCTATCTTTAATGTAATTCCTGTGTTGTAACTGAATAGATTATCTCTGTACTGTGACATCACTGTGCACATCATCCTTCTGATGTAACTTCACTGTGTGCATTATCCTGCTATTCTAAATTAGTATGTGCACTACCATAGCAGTGTAATATAACTGCCCATTATTCCACTTTTGTGACATCATTGTGCACATTCTCCCTGCACCATAATATTACTGTGAGCACTATCCCTGTACTATGACATCACTGTGTGCATTATCCCTCCATACAGACCTCATCAGTTTCAGAATTTGCAGCTAAAGGTAGTCATGGTTGAGTGGGGTCACGTGAGAGGTTTCGCTGTGGGGTCTGATAGTGATTTGTTAAGTCCCTGATAGTAATAACTATGAGTACTACACAGTTTTGTCAACATATATACTCTACAAGTAGATATAGATGATGTTCTCTTAATGTAACCATTGATATATTTTCAAGGAAGCTGCTGCCATATGTTGTGAGCTATTTTATGCCTCCATCGTGATGAAAAGCTTTGGTTGAACATCCTCAGTCCTGATAAGCTCCTGAAGCAGTCATTCCTAAGTGTCAGTGCTATGTGTATAGTACTTTTCTTATAATGCAGCTTGTGTTTTACAGTCGTGGGCCTTTAATTATAGCTTTTGACTTAAAAGCGCTGCACATGTGAAGAAAAGTGTTGTCTTCTGTGAGTTGCAAATTTGCAGCTAGTTAATTAAAATGGTTTATGATCCCTCGGGGTCTCATTTGCCCCCTGGCCTTCATCTCCATTGCTCTGTTTTGCAGCTAGTTTTCTTCCGAGCTATAAGTGTTTTGCTCTTCATTATAATTCTTTGAAGTTTTAAATTTAGGTTCAATTACTGATCAGTAGGGTGCTCCAGATTTGTCCTGAATCGCACGGCCCACAGCTGCTCCACAACTGGCTGTTGGCCAACAAATCTGCGAGACTTGTGCTACCAATTAGGACATACAAAATGTATTATTAACAGCAGATTACAGTTGTATATAATGGAGTAGATAAACCTCAGAGATATTTTTGTGAGGGAACTTATAGACCTTTTTACATGATAGGATAAGGACTATTATCGGGATAAATGTTGATATGAATACTTGTTCCCAATAATTGCTTCTTGTAAAGGTACTGATAATCGCCCAATTGCTGCATGTAAATGTAGCTAACAAGAAGTCCATGTTCGAGGATGAATAATCATAGAAACATTTGTTCCTAAATGTTGCCTGTTCTATCAACCTGTTTAAAAAGACATAATCAAAAACTATTGATATGTCATAGTAACATTCCAAAAGTGATGAGTGGTCTCAATACCTGGACGCCACCGATCAAAACTTTTGACTTGTCACTATGACAGCAGTTACACTTTAAGGGTTGTCACCAGACTTTATAAAAATGTAAATCTAATTTTGCAGAATATAGCTACTATGAATACCAAAGTAGATATATAAAGCATTCAAATTGGTGGAAAGCTAGGTGCTGACATAACGGATGCCATTGGAGATCACTTTTTTTTCCTATTTTCTGTCAGAGCAATATAAACTCAGAAACATTTGAGTAGAATAAGAGAAGATCTCAAACAAGAGGACACAATAATTTATATACTAAGCCCTATGGAAATTGGGAAAAACACCTTTACATCCTAATGGGTAAATGTGGTTGTCACCTTTGACAATTCCTCATCCTTTAGATCTTGAGGATAAGGCTACTTTCACACTTGAGTTTACTACGGATCCGGTGGGTGAAGGGGCCCACCGGATCCGTAGTGATAATACAACCTTGTGGATCCATAATGAACGGATCCGGTTGTACAGATGTAGCGGCTCTTCTCTTCTTTCACTCCTTTCACTCGCAGTAAAAGTATGCTATTCGTACGCATTAGCGTAAAATGCACAGCATTAACATACAAATGCGTACGCAATTAGTGTACAATGCATATCATTACCATATAAATGCATACGCATTAGCATACAAATTCACACGCTACATCTGTATTATCTTTAAACATCACTGGAAAGGATCCGTCATGATCTCCATTGAAAGTCAATGGAGGACGGATTTGTTTACTGAGTGTGTTATACTGAACGGATCTGTCCCCATTGACTTGCATTGGGGTCATGACGGATCCATCTTGGTGCGGATGCCCAGGACGGAGAGCAAACCGCAGCATGTTGCGGTTTGTTCTCCGTTCTGGAGACGGAACGGAATGCTTTCAGGAGCATTCCATTGTCTTCAGTTCAGTTTTGTCCCCATTGACGATGAATGGGGACAAAACGGAAACGTTTTTTTCTGGTATTCAGCCCCTATGACGGAACTCATTACCGGAAAAAGAAAACGCTAGTGTGAAAGTAGCCTAACTCAGAATAGCACTGAACTCTAAGAATCAATGCATAAAATTAGTGGAACTTAGACAACAGATAATATTTCTGGCTTAGGCCACTTTCACATTAGCGGCAGCACGGATCCGGCGGGTGAAGGGTGCCGCTGGATCCATGCTGCCACAGATACAAGTGAGGAGCTGGAGCAGTGCTCCGGCCCCACACGTGTCACATACACATACACACACACATAGACATACACACAGACATACACATACACAGATATACTTACACGCTCTGCTGGAGGGAGAATCTTCCTATGTGCGCGCAGTCCTCCTCCTCCTGTGATGTGCGGAGCTGCTGGGAGCATGTAAGTATTTCTGTGTATGTGTATGTCTGTGTATGTGTATGTCTGTGTGTATGTGTCTGTCATGTGTGGTGTGCTGTGGACGGATCCGTCATGAACTCCATTGAAAGTCAATGGAGGAAGGATCCGTTTACTGAGTGTGTCACACCAAACGGATCCGTCCCCATTGACTTCCATTGGGGGTCATTCCGGATCCGTCTTGGTGCGGATAAACAGTACGGAGAGCAAACCGCAGCATGTTGAGGTTTGCTCTCCGGTCTGAAGACTGAACGGAATGCTTTCAGGAGCATTCAGTTGTCTTCAGTTCAGTTTTGTCCCCATTGACAATGAATGGGGACAAAACTGAAGCGTTTTATTCCGGTATTGAGCCCCTATGATGGAACTCAATACCGGAATTCCAAAACGCAAGTGTGAAAGTAGACTTACAAGTTCTAATGTCCATTTTTAAAAAAAGATATTGAAAATGCTAAGCAATGTTGATCCAGAAGTCCAAAAAAACATATTTTCTAATATTTACATGTTTTCTATTTTCTAGTCAAACAAATTGAGGTATGCTTATCTCACAATTGTAGCACTACTTATGTTATCTGGCATATTTTAGGGGTTTGTCAATTGTATGTATCTCATATGTATGGCCACCTTGAAAAGTGATACAATGCAACGTTAAGACCTGTTTCTTTTACAAAATGTAGCATGTTCTCAGGTCAGTAAGAGTAAGACATTTGTATATTCTTTCATGGTATATTATAGGAGATAAATTTCCTTCCATACCCAGAATAAATCTGACATACCTCGCAGAGACTTTGGCAGCTATTCTTTTTCAAATCCCAGGTTTCCTTGCAAGGTTCCAAGCACTGTTGAAAGATTGAACAAACACTTTGTCAAAAGTTTGTCATTTTGCAGCTTGAGTTTTATTTTTATTTCTTGGGAATGTAATACTGCAACCCAGGAAAAAAACAAAAGCAGCAGACATAACAGTATTACGCGCATTGTGACTCACATGGAATCTGTCATTAAACGCTGTATGACTCCTGTGAACTGAGAAGTTTGCTGAGTGTAATATCTGGGATTTTGTCCACCCACAAAGACTTTATTTCAGAGAATATTGAGCCGGCAATACACAAAGCTTGTTATATATTTTTCAATTTCATGGAAATTGGATCCTTCTGAAACTCTAGCACGGCTTTCCTGAATTTATAATTAACACAGTTAATTATTTATAGCTAAGGAAGCTGACAATATGCTTCCAGTAACAGCAGTATGCTCCATAAACATATGATACTTAGACACATTGATGGGAAGCTTACAAGTAACTGGTCTGCATTGGTTTAAATGTTTTTAGGACAGTAGGTTTCTCAGATAAGGAGATGTATAAGGCCCCATTCACACGACCGTATGTTCATTTCCGTATCTTATCCGCATTTTTGCGGATAAGATGCGGAACCATACGGACCCATTCATTTTTCCATAGGAGAAAAAAAAATGTGGAATGCACACCGTGTGCATTCCGCATCCGTATATTACGGAGGTTCTCCCGCAAAAAAAAGGAAACATGTCCTATACTTGGCTGCAAAACACGTCCGTAGCCCCTTTAAAGTCAATGGGTCCGCAAAATTACGGAACACTACAGAAGACTTTCCGTATGTCTTCCGTTCCGTTTTTATATGGACACGGAATACATACGGTCGTGTGAATGGAGCCTAATAGATAGATAGATAGATAGATAGATAGATAGATAGATAGATAGAAAAAATGAACTGCAGCACTTCCAACTGGTGAAAAAATGTGCGATAATCACCTAAGCAGTGACATTTCAGTCCTCTTACTGGGACTGTTCTGCATTATATGAAATGCACACTACGTGAACACATTCATAGATAATATTTTGAATTGCACATATGTATTTTCCTAATTTCATGTTGATTGCTTATTTTGCATGCAAATCATGTACTGCTTTAAATATGGATCATGCACGTATGTTCACTTGCTTGAGAACAGTCCCAGTAAGAGGACTGAAATGTCACTGCTTGGGTGAATAAAGGACGCACATTTTTTCACCAATTGGAAGTGCTGCGGTTTATTTTTTCTATGGATCATTGATGTTGGTATGCATCTGACTGCTGGCACTCCATTTACTACTATTTAATATTGGTGGTGCTGCTCTGACTTTTGATAGATAGATAGATAGATAGATAGATAGATAGATAGATAGATAGATAGATAGATAGATAGATAGATAGATACCCAGGCAGCCCCACAAAGATGAGCATCATAGCATTTCATCCTCCAATGCTCTCCCTTGGCCTGCACTGAATTGCTCAGGCAAGGGCTTGTTTGTTTACCTCCGCACACTGCTAGGCAGAGGCTTCCACCCAGCAGTGTGTTTGGTGATGTCACCGGCTCTAATGGGCCGGCTTTAGCTCTGCCCTAGCTATTTTAAAGGTTAGGGCAGCGCTAAACCCCGCCCGTCAGTGCCGGTGATGTCACCGGGCTCACTGCCGGATGGAAGCCTCCGCCTGGCGGAGGGCAAAGGGGAGCATCGGAGCATGAAATTCTCTGACGCTCATTTTAGTGGGGCTGTCTGGGTGAAAATATGGGTGTATCCAGGTTCAGGTCTTTAAAGGGGTTGTTCTACTAAAAATATTCTACAGTTTTTAAACCAGCACCTGGATCTGAATACTTTTGTAGCTGCATGTAATTAAAAATTTATTATTGTTACTGAGTTATTCAATGAAGCTATCTATATAGCGCCACCTGCTGTTTGCTTTTTTTCTAATTTCTCTGTCATGTTCACTGAGATGGGTGCACATACTCATTTCCATCCTTCAATTGCCACCAGCTGCAGCAGAAAGACACACATCTGAGAAGGTGACACCTCCTAAGCTGACAGCTTGAATCAAATCCTGCAGAACAATTGGAGCAATGAATGGGAGGATCTCTGGATCCATGTGAGGTATAGGGTTGGTTCTAGCTTTAGAAAGAGGTTTTCATATCATATGCTAGATTATGTATGATTATGTACATTTTTACTCTTACTATAAAAATATACTTTTAGAAGCAGACAACGTAAATGAGTGTGCATATTCTGGTTCCCCATCAGTCACGCACCCTGTAGTGAAGACTCTTGGTAATCACTAAGCACTGTGTCGATGTCAGCATATCATATATAGGTGACAATGAATCATCCATTCCAGTACTCAACAAGAGCAAGAACAAATCTAAAGTAGTGTCAGGCGATGATTGCAAGATATTAGTTTGCAGTCATCTTCTAACCTAAGATTTTATTTTTGGAAACGGTCAGAGGTTTTTTCATAGGCAAGAGGGTCAATAGAACCTCATACGTTTACCCAAAAGCTGTACACTGTTTAATGTGAGCACTTAAATGGAGTGGTATGTTTAAGACAAGTCCTAGATTATGTTTCACTGATAAAATAAGGATTGCCCTCTCAAGACCCCCCTCCATAAGATAAACAGAGCTCTGCATTCAGCACTTTAGGGAAATAGAAAACAATGGATAGCATGAACAACCATTGGTTCATCCATCCAGTGGGCATCTTTCCATTGATTTTTTATTTCTAAGTAGTCTTCTTAAAGGGATTCTGTCACCACCATTTTACAAATTAAGTTATTTATACCATCGGATTCATCTAGTCATATGGAGTTCTAAATGGTAATTGTTATAGGGCATAGATGCAGTTTTGAGGTAAAAAAAACGATTTTTAGCAGCTGTCAGTCACTTACTATAAGGAGCCCAAGGGGAGTTGACAAGCGTTGCAGGAGCCCGGGCTCGGCGATTCCTTGGAGCCCAGGACCGCCCACCTATTTAATATTCACTTCACTGAGTGAGTCAGTGAAGCTCCGGCGCGGCTGAAATCCCGCGCAGGCGCAGTACATCAGGTGGGGCCGCTGCCCGCAGACCGCACGGGCGCAGGCCTCTTGATTTTCTGATACATGATAGCTAGTGATAGCAGCAGCAATCTGGACCCACAGACCGCCCATTCATGATGTATTACCAAAAGATTCTGAAACTAGGAGCAATGAATAAATGAAAATTGTAGAAATTAACTTAGAGGATTTTTTTTTATTTTTTTCTACTAAAGGTAACCACTAACATGGAAAAATATTTTTTTATGCACTAGGCATATCACAGTGTATCAGCGTTTCCTAAAGTATTCCTTTAAAGTGAACAGACTATTTTTTTTTGCAGATTTTTCATTACCTAAATATAATGTTAACATATTTAATATACTTGGAAGATTTGCTTTTTAAGCAAGCATATTCTAAATGGGTAAATTCTTGAGCAAGTGTAATATGTTTTTTTTAGGCAACATGACATAAAAACCAGTTAAAAACAGATATTTTCTTGCTGATACAAGTTTCCCAGTAGAAAATCGTAAAATGAGATCAATGTCTCTTTCCAATAACACTTGCACTTTACCATAATTAACATTTTTACAGCTTGAAAGCACAAAGCATTTGAAGTGCATCTCCTTACCGTAGTCAGCACATTGCACTAGTATATTAAAATTTACATCCCAAATATTTTTGAAGGACAGAGACACATCAGTTACTTTTAATTCTGTCTTGCAAATATTCATACTGAAAAAAAATGCTGTTTAGTCAGCATTTAGATTCCCACAGGGTTATCAGGAAAAGGGTAAACAGAAAAATCCAGATAGGATGTGACACGATGGTAAATAATTAATGAGGATCAGGACAATGGAAAGCGTAAAAGATGCAGCTTTCAACGGATGACCTGTGGGAGATAGGACCAAAAATGTGGAAAGCTTTTGAGGGCAAAACTGAGGCTGTAAAAATCATTTTGCACATTCTGTTTATGATATTGCAGCTCATCCCGATTCGCTTAAAGGAAGCTGAGCTACAATATTAAACATAGCCATTGGACAAGAATGCCACCATTTCTGAAATAAAAATCAAACATTTTTTTTTAAATCCTATAAAAGACAATGGTCCTTTAGTCCCAGAAACAACCCTATTTTATGTTGTCATTCCACAAAAAGGTGAAATGCCGTGTCCACTCAGTGAACACCCTTAAGATTAATCATGTCCCAAATTTCACCCAAGCATTTCATATTTAGTCTGAATCATCCAGCTCCACTGACCTCATAATCTATATGGTCACACAGAGCTAATATTTTTCATGTCTCAATCATTTTCCAAATTCAGACTTGAAGTATGTGATCTCTGCTGTCTAGACGGAATTATTTTATGCATATTTCTGGCATAGAATAAGTCACCAGATTGCAGGTTAACATTTTAAGTGATATCAAGAACTTTCCCCAGGGCAAGAATAATTGCAATTATGAGAGCAGAGAGAGTTAGAAAGAGTTTCCTTCTGGAGCCCTATTATTTTACTGAACTTCAACTCCCATGGACACCTCACTTGCTGCTACTGTACTGGCTCAGCTGTTTTGTGTACTCCACTAAACTTTATCCAACAGAGACAAAAGAGGCTGCTTTCAACTAAACATACATAAATGTCAGTTAATGTAACCTCCAGGTTTCATTCCAAATGTAGTACAGATGCATGTAATACATTCATCCCAGGGGCGGACTGGGAACTTAAAGTGGCCCTGGAAAAAATACTAAAAGTGGCTCTGTTTTGTAGTCGGGTCCAAATTGGTGGAAGGAGGGGCCAGTAATGTGGCCCATTATAGCTCTCCAACAGAGCCAAATACCAAAGTTCATCACAACATACTGCCAGCAGCGCAAAATACATTCCCAAAAAATTCCACTGACCGGCAGTGAGGAATGCCCAGGCGGCCCCCTGGACATCGGGCCACTGGGAAATTTCCCTATAAGGTCTATGGCCAATCCGCCCCTGATTTACCCATTGATTCTCCATCATCCATGTTACAAGTGGTTCCATGTGACCTACAGCAATGTCTCAAAAATGGGTCAATGCTCCTATTATTTCTCTCTTTAGTTGTACATGCACTTAAGAGGGTTATTCCTGGGTCCTTCAAACATCAAATCGGCAATCATGCTGGGAGTCAGAGCCTTTCCGATTTAAAGTTGGTGATGTATCCTAAGGATAAGTCATCAATATTAACTGTCTGAAATGTCCCTTTAATGAATTAAAGCAAACCTTGTCAGATTGTTTTTTTTATATTGTCCTCTGTGGATATGTTATATATTCCCCCATACATCATACATTTACTGGCATACACAGGTGGGTTCCTTTGCTTTGGGAGTGAGCTCTAGGTTGGCTGCCATGTTATCTATTATCCACGTTGGGATCCTTAATTCTATTGGAAATCAGTATAATTTCTTCTATGCATAATATGCATTTTTACGTGTTTTTAGACTTTGTTCCCTGTTTTGTAGCTTATCAATAAAGATAAATAGTTTTGGAAAGGGTGTGTTGTACTTTTTACATGCATGTTTTTGAACTTCATGCCTATTGAATGCCATACATATTGGCATGTACTTTGGTGATCTCAGTGGTGGCCAATCAAACAAAATTTCTATTTGGAGACAATTACTTTAAATTAGACATAGTATGGTACTTTAAATAGAACTGATATTCCCCTTGGTAGTAGTCTACCCCAAATGTGTAACCTTTTTGAGTATATGACTATGATCAGAGTTTATTTAAGCCAACTCCATCTAAATGCCATGAAGGTATGGATTTTGCTAAAAGAATTACAATACCACATGCACAAATGAGCTCATCCAATGCCAAAGGTTTCACTTAAAGGGGTTGGCCACTTTGTTAGCACTTATTAAAACTCTAAAGAAAGCAGGGAGACACACTTCCTAATATATCTTCTGCAGCAGATCTGCCTGGTTTCCTTGCTATTGGAAGCCATGCCCCCTCAGTCCTGCTCTCATAGCTGGCTGTCTCGTCCATGCCTGCACGTGCACTTGTCCATGGAAGGAGTGTGCTGCTCCTGGGTCCTAAAGGCACCCTGCTTGTGTCAGAGAAGTTTCCTTCCGCTGTGACTGCAGTCCTGACTATACAGGGCTGAAGGGGCTTAGCAGAGAAACTTGTTAGAAGCTGAAATAAAGAAACTTTGCAAGAGGAAGAAAGACTGAGGAGAAGCTGTGATGGACCTCACTGACTGCAGTGATGTAGCAGAGCCAGGAAGGTGCTGTGGACAACAAAGTGTGAGCAATCCTAGTGTCTATCCTGTCTATGGCCACTCTGCAATGTGATCTTATCACATACATGTTTATTTCAGCCAGACCAACAGGTCAGGAGCTTTAACCCCTTACTGTATATAGTGATGTGTGACCCCCTGTATACAGTAATAGTTGACCCCACCACCACCACCACCATACATTGTATATACTGATGTGTGACCCACCACTGCATACAGAGATCTCTGAACCCCTGTACAGTGACCCCCTTTATACTGTATATACAGATGTATGACCCCCTGTACATTATATATAATGATGTGTGACCCCCTGTACACTGTATATAGTGATGTGTGACCCCCTGTACATTATATATAGTGCCGTGTGACCCCCTGTACATTATATATAGTGATGTGTGAACTCCTGTACATTATATATAGTGATGTGTGACCCCCTCTACATTATATATAGTGATGTGTGACCCCCTGTACATTATAGTGATGTGTGACCCCCTGTACTTTATATATAGTGACTTGTGACCCTCCTGTACGTTATATATAGCTATTTGACTACACTCATTTTCCCTTTTTTCCCAGATGAAGGGTAGTCATATATTCATAGATGATTGATGGGCTGTCAGCTGGGAGCAGGTCGTATGATGATAGACAGAAGGCTCCTCTGTATGTCAACAGATCGATTTGTGCAGTCCGTGCACCTAAACAGAAATCTATGACAGCTCAGAGCTTTGAGTCAGAAAACTGGTGAAAATGAACATAAATTTGTTGGGGTGACTGGTCACGCCCTGTCTCTGCCATTGTCACGCCCTTTAAAAATTTTTTTTTAAAAAAGCGCAGTTAAAAATTTGCAAACACATAGAGGGAGATTTATTATAACTGCTGTAAAGGAAAACTGGCTTAGTTGCCTATAGCAACCAATCAGATTCCACCTCTCATTTTCCAAAGGAGCTTTGAAAAATGAAAGGTGGAATCTGATTGGTTGCTATGGGCAACCAAGCCAGTTTTCCTTTACACCAGTTTTGATAAATCTGTCCCATAGTTTGCAACTTTTTAACGCCACTTTTTAGGAACAAGGGAAATGATAAATCCCCCCCCTCATTCTGTTTTTGGCTTACATCCAGTGGCACAACTAGAAATGACTGGGCCCCACAGCAAATTTATGAACAGGGTAACACCCCCCCCCCCTTTACTGTTGAGACTGGGGCGTTCTTTCTATTGCTATGTCTGTACAACAGTTATTCATTGATAACTGGGTTATTGATATTATCTAAGGGGCTCTTGTCTCTATGGGAACACAGGTGGGCGGGGAGGTCATGTGACTGCTCCTCTAGACATGCTTGCTGCAGTGCATGCTGGGATTTTTACTTTCACTTTGCAGCTGCTCCTCCCACACAGCCTGTCTGAGGGAGCTCCTCCAGGGAAGTGTGTCATGGTGAACAGGTTAGATGAATGACGTACAGCCAGTACATGTCACCTGAGAAATACTTCATAGTGTTGGCTATTGTCTGGGGGAACTTTGGATTTTTGATACTTAGGGTGGCCAACACCTTTAATTGTTTTCAAAACAAAAGTAAACTACCGATTAGTACTTGCAATTTATTGACTGACAAATCAATTTGCTCTAGACTGAATTCCTAGGCTTTAATTCAATTACATCGGCAATTCAGAGGTTATTTTCAGGACACACTTCGGCACACTCGAAAAAGTAGATGATACCATCTGAAATCTTAGTACTTGTAAATTGATTGGTTGATTTTGAGTCAGTGCCAGGGCTGAGAATATTTTTAGTCGACCACCTCACAGTTGAATGATGTGTGTGTTATGGCTTTCTCTAGACAGAACAATAAAAGCGCGGGAATGCAGACGCAACCAAATAAACCGTGCTGACATTTTATTGTTTTTAGGATACCAGTGCATCATAACTCTGCAATAAACAGGTTTGAACTTTATCACACTGTACATCAGCAAAAATTGACTTTCTCTATATTGCTTTTAAACAACAAAACAATAACTATTTTCAATAAAAAAAATACTGTTAAAGAATATTGTGCTATAGAAAGTTGAAAAATTAGGTTTCCAATTAGGAATACTGGACCATGATATTTGAAATAAATAGATATTATACCCATCCATAAGTAGCTGTCATAGAGCTATATTTTAAATTTGAACTCTTTGAGGCTCATTTGTGTATAGATTCAAGACATTATTGCTATGAACAGCACTGAAAGCAGCGCCATTTTCACAGTTAAAACGGTGGAATTCATGATGGAACCAAGATGGACTCCATTAGTCAGTAGGTTCTGTCAGGCGCCTCATGGATCCACTGAACATCAGATCATAAATGGCATTGTGATTGTCCTTAAAAATGGAAGCCACGATGCAGACAGTCGTGCATCATAGCAAATACAAGTTATTACTGATTTATTTGGAGAAAAGCTGGATTTACCTCAACTTATAAACTTTCCATTACAATTTTAGCAACTTTATGGTGTAGAAAGACCAACAGTTTCCAAGACGTTGAATGCAACAAGGAGAATACAACTTTTAAAAGACTTTTGGGCCTGTTAACTGACCGAGTATGCTATGATGGCCATTACCATGTATTTTATCTGTATGTTTAAGTGATGGATGAAACATTTCTGTGACCAGACATCTATATGTTCGAACATCTGTATGTGTAGTGTTCTCAGCCATGTGTAGATTCCAAACTAAGGGGGAATGTATTATTCCTCCATACAAGTTTTTTGGCATTTTACGCCACCCTCGGCAGGTTATTGAAAAGGGGCCAATGGTGAGGGTGGGGTGTAGTCGGCGCCATCGGCTCCCGGAAATGTATCATTTTTTATGCCAGAAACTGACTTCAATAATGACTGACATCTACGGAAGCTCCAAGTTCCAAGATCTCAGTCTCAGTGGTGCAAGGACTGCTGGGGGAGGGAGCAAAATTTATGACAAGGCATGCTCCTCGTCATAAATAAAATACCACCTTCCACGGCACAGGGCCTATCAAGAACGGCATAGCACAAGCCGGTCTTGATAAATCAGGGTCAAGGTGTCTTATTTTATGACATCCAGATGGACCATAGCACTAATAAAACATATACATGCATGTAATCAGAATAATATATGGTTACAATTTTAATACTATTTCTTGTATGAAATCCCTGTCACTGAGCTTTAGTAAACCATGCTCTAGTCAGGCAACATTATATCATATTACAATTCTCTGCTCTACCACCATCAATAAAGCAGCAGTCATTTTTCACTGCAGTATTTAGAACTGCTAACGTGCCCCTAAGGCCAGTTGGATGATAGGCTGATTTTAATAAGACGTGCTTAATACAACTTTCAACCATGCCTTTGAACTCTTGCTCTGTCAACACCGCATCATATCACCAATGTCACCAGTCACTCTGTCAACGAGAAGATCCAATCTGGATCCACTTGAATATCAATAGCTAAGAACATGATGCACGTAGATATGACTGCAATGTGGTTTTAATGTTAACTGGGTGTCTAAAAAACTCTCTGCAATCTAGAAAAGGTATTTGGATTATTTAATGAAGCTGTCCTATCCCCAGGTGATGGAACGTGACACTGGATAACTCACAAACAATTTTTAGAATCTAGTCCTGTGCTTAAGGTTTAGCTATGGCAGAACATTTGAAGTCAATGTAATTAATACACCAATGGTCTTGGTGACTCTTGACACTATGCTGAGAATCTGACAGCCGGAAGAAAAAGAAAGTGGGATGACACATAAAGCATATGTGTTTAGAATGACTCTTCTTGACTTGTTAGGGAATTAGATAACTCGTGCAACTTATGAACACAATATGTGGTCAAATGAGGTTCCTCAATTACAGAATCCAAAGGGACCGAATAAGGACACATTGCATCTAGGGATGAGCGAACTTTTGAAAAGTTCGGTTCGTTTCGCTTCGGCGAACTTTCTTGAATTTCGGATTCGTACGAACCGAACCTAAAACGAACCTTGCTATAACGGCTGAATAATTGCTTCTACAATAATGGGAGTCACATAGGGTATAGTTTCGTTTACTTGCAGTTGCTATTACAATGAAAAAAGTGGAAAAAATCCAAGTGACTTCAACAATGGCGACGCAAAATATACGCATATTTGAGAATTTACACTAATGCGTACGATAATGCGAACATTCCCGCACAAATAACGAACATACAGTGTAGCGTTGTCAAAGGTACGCTACTTAACTGAATATGTACGCATTAGCGTACGCATACACTGCATCTGCGAACATTCCTACTCAAGTAACGAACATACAGTCTAGCGTTGTCAAAGGTACGCTACTTAACTGAATATGTACGCATTAGCGTACTCATACACTGCGTCTGCGAACATTCCTACTCAAGTAACGAACATACAGTGTAGCATTGTCAATTGTACGCTACTTAACTGAATATGTACGCATTAGCGTACATTCTCAATAAATATGCGTATATTTTGCGTCGCCGTTATTTTAACCAGATTCGTTCCGAACTTTCTCAAAATTCGGTTCGGTGACGAACCGAACTTTTGGGAAAGTTCGTAACGAATCTGGTTCGTTACGGTTCGGTTCGCTCATCCCTAATTGCATCCTATGTGTAGGCATTACCTCATTTTAAGCTTTTTTTGCATTTAAAATTTTAACATTTGCATTCCAGTCGTTACACCAAGACCCCCACAATTTTACCCAATTGAATATAGATTTCCACTGGAAGGGTTTGGATCTTTCAGTCATGAAAGAGATGTTAAAAAGCAGCTATACTGTGGCCTAAGGTCAATTTCAGTCATAATACAGTTGAATTACACCCAAGATATCTGCACCTCTCATGGCTCTATAGAACCAAATTTAAAGAGGATACCCACTTTGAACAAACCCTACTTCTTAAAAGGTCACTTGACAGTAAGCTGTTTTCAAAATGTCCTCCTGACGTGACCCTTCACAACCAGCAATGCGCTACCACAGTGGAAATTAAAAATTACACAGTTCTCATTCAAATAATGAACTTCTTGTATCCACTTTCCACTCTGGCCAAGAGATGAGCATCCTGAACATTTTAAAGGTCATGTTCACATGCGCTGTGAAGTCTTGCTGTCTGTTCCAGCAGAGGTACAGACTGCCAAAGTTTACTGTATCCATCATAGCTGGATCCCACCGTGGGCAACCGGGTCCCAGTCACTATAATGGGATCCAGTGGGGATCCAGCTGCTTTCTGGCATTTATGCCAGCTATTGGCTGGACAAAAAATGCTTATGTACTATATTTTGTCCAGCCAAAGGCCAGATTATATGTCGGATACAGTGACTGGATCAGAGTGCTGGAGTTCATAGTGAATATGTGAGCCCAGCCAAAACGTAACAATCCCTTTGAAGAAATTGGTTTTCTAGACTGAACAACCCCTTTAAATCACCATAGAAACCTTTTTTTAGCAAATTACAAGATAATTTACGTCTTATTACATTTTATTACTGTGTAATTGGCATTATTTTACATAAAATCTGTTGTTCATAACAGAAATTCAGACCTCTATAGCCTCAGAATTACCAATTTGTCTGAAGAGTTATCCTAAATGGTCCATCTGTCATTTAAGTATACATCCCCACATGAAGGATACATCCCGTATTAAAAGACTACCGTAGCCTTGAGGCTTTCTCTTCGCTATTCACACAATAATAAAATGCCATTGTTTCTTAGTTAATGCCTCAAAAGACTTTCATGATGCAGCATGTTTGGTGGCCCGAATAATGTCAGTTACAAGGAATGTTAAAACGTCAATCTTTTGTAAATGTCAGCTATTTTTATAGCAAATAAATGCACTATATGTTAAATCAAATGTTCGTAAATCCTACTGGCACCTTCAGTCCTGCAAAGTCTTAATGTGTCAATATTACTGTATAGTTTAGGATTTCCATGTACTACCCAAGCTGATATTTTTTCCTACAGTAATGATTGTGTTCCTGTTCCTGTCAAGGTTATATATATAAGAGGCAATTAATTAGGTGGAGTCTCTGCAGGGATAACGCTTGGAATTAACTAGAAATTTCTGCTAGGATTTATGTTGGAGACAGGTAGAATTAAATGGAATTTACTAAATTATGGTTTTAGGAATATTCATACAGTTCATGCAGTTAGCACCTAAATTGGAGACATTTCTTTGTTTTAAGGACAATGACTAAATCAGTAATAGACATACCTAAATAGTAATTTAATACTGTAAAAATACAAAATAAATTCCAAGCAGACCTTTCTTTTTTTAATTTGTGGATGGTGGATTTCCTGAACCCACAGTTAAAAAAAACTAAGTTTTAAACAAATTTGGGTGAATTAAACAAGTTGTTTGAATTAAGAAAAAAATAATGGATGGGAATGTGCTTCAACACTGATTGGGTATATGGAGCAGCAGGATATTTTAAAGGAATCTGTCAGAAGAATGTTGGACTACCATCAGCAGTACTACAGATCATGAGTCCAGATTGCCCCCCTCACATTTCCCTGTTGCTAGCATTTTATGCTGCACTAAAACCTATATTTGGGACTGCTCTGCATGTTAGTGTGGCACATTGGTCCACGGGAATAGGTGGGAGAGGGAGTAGGGAAAAAATTTGTGATCTAGACTCCTTACGTACAGTACTACTCATGTATTACTGCACATAATAGTTTAAAATTGTGGTGACAGATACCTTTTATAAATAAGAAATTATTTTTATTATTTTATGCTGTTACTATTTTAATTTTTGATCTTGGACATTCCCTTCAACACAATTGGAGGGAGATTTGAGATTTGCTCATATTTAGATTAAAAAGTACCTGTAAATCAAAAACTGAATTCAAGTGCATTGTTACGTAACTATGTTCCATTTAGAAAAGGAAGCATTTAACAACTACTAGACTATAGTTTCAGGTGTGGTAGAAGAACCTAGTATTATATAGATGCCTTCTTCTGGCCAACATCTAATGCAATGTTAAAGGGATTGTCCTATTAGGTTGTCAAATCAATTCCATTCCCCCTATTAAAGAATATGAATGTAACTGAGGAGGTACCTACATGAGATCCCCTCTTGAAGCCAGAGTGAAGAACTACTGCAATAAGAGGAGTACTCATGAGACTAAGCATTACTTTGCCACCTATTCATATGAGCTAATTGTGGGAGGTTCTCTGGATGAGACAACCCATTTAATAAAAATAATAATAATAATCATATAAAATACAACTTTGAGATGAACACTCAAAATTGGATTGAAAAATGATCTTCTAAAAGGATGGTCTAAGTCAGTGCTGGCGAACCTATGGCACGGGTGCCAGAGGCGGCACTCAGAGCCCTCTCTGTGGGCACCGCACCCTGGAAAAAGTCTCTGGTATACCAATATGCCAATGGTATACCAATAAGACTTTTCCTGCCTTTCCTCAGCATAGGGCACTCTATGAACAACACAAGCAACACACTGAATGTAGGCAGGCTATTATAGCTAAATAATAAAGTATATGGAAGGTATACTATATTAGACTGCAGTATTCAGGTTAAATTGCTGTGTTGGCACTTTGCAATAAATAAGTGGGTTTTGGGTTGCAGTTTGGGCACTCGGTCTGTAAAAGGTTCACCATCACTGGTCTAAGTAATATATGGTGAAACTGAAAATCTGTGACAGGAGATCTATTCTGAGTAAAAGAGTAGTCATCCTAAGAGATCCTTAGAGGTTTGCTTATTCTGATCTGTATATTACGTTATAAACTTCTTAGTCTGACAATAGTTTTGAGTAAAAATGCTACAGAAAATAAATTTAATCCACCCTCATTGCCAAATTAAGTAAGAACCTTAAACTTTAAACTGTCAGACATAAAGAGGGCTTAAAAAATTGCAACAAGACAGCTGATAAGTTGGCGCCTGCTACATCAGTTCCCAGAACAACCCTTGCTTGACAAATGCCAGAATTATCCATTATGAAGACTTCATGAAGACGACTCGTGATTTCCTAAATAGTTATGTTCATGCTAAAATGATCCTTCTGGCAGATGTATAGCTGGCTGTGATTTACTGTACCGTACTCCGCAGGATACTTAGACCTATAATTAATAGAACAAGGTTATTTCTAAAACCACCTCAGGATCCAAAAAAACATACACATTGTAACCAAGGTGCAAAAGTTGTGATAAATCATCTGCTAAGTAATTTCATTAAGATACTGTCATTTATTACTGACACGTGAATGATACGGAAGTCCATTTCTCTTCTCCAGTAACATTAATTCTCTGATATAAGTGACAGGTCTTGTAATTCAAGCCACTCCATGAGCACATGCTTGTATGAGATACTGTATAGCGTATCGAACCGGTCACCCTTCACAGAGCTGCATGGAGCAACAAAAATACAGGACTGATTATAGAAGTTCCTATTAACCACATTAGCTAGGTTACCAAATCCCATTTTAATTACTCTTTTTTATTTGCTTTAAGATATTTCCATTTCATGTATGCATTAAGTACGTATTTTGGTAGACCTACATAAGTATAGTTGGAAATTGTTTAAAGAGTTTTTCCTGGAATAAAAAAATTTTAGCAAGTCCCCACAACCTCCCCCCCTAAGCTAAGCATCATATTTACCTGCTCCCTGCTGATTTGGTCATAAATGTCATGGTAACAAGTCAGAAGTTTTGATCAATGGGTAGTCAGATGCAGAGTCCCCCATTAATTGCTAAAACAAAGGGGTGTTGTTCTCAGTAGAGTGAATGCTGTATGGATTCATTGAAAGTCTATAGTTTGAGGCACTATAGAAAAGAAGGGGTACAGAGCTCAGTCTTTCTGCTCACTTGTTTTTTAGCATCCAGTCCTCCACTGATCAAAACTTCTGATATGTCACTACCACATGTAAAAAGTAACAACAACAACAAAAAAAAAACGAGAGCTAGAGCTTCAACAGGGAGATATGTAGTTCCTTGGCTCCTTTCTAATCTATAAGCAAGTAGCAAATTTAAAGGGAATCTTCACCTTTTCTACAGACCTCAAAGTGTGGCTGGGCCCATGGTGGTAATCATACTGACTCCATTGCCCCACTAGCTCTGCCGTTCCCAAGTCCCCTGCATCATTATCCAGTGCAGAGCCGGTGGGGTAGCGATGGAGATGGAACCCAATGGCATTTATCATCTGATGTTACCTCAGGTGCAGCCATGCTGTGGAGTCTGTAGAAAAGGTCACTACAGGTGAGCAACCCCTTTAACAGAAAACAAACACAGAAAATAAGTAATTGATAGTATGTGCATCATTAGGACATTTGAAAAGATAACTTTAGGGGTGTTGGTGCTGAAAGTTGATCTAGAAAGAAAATGGCCACAACACTATAAACACTAACGCTGTCAGTATTGGGTCTGTGACATCACCGCAGTGTGGCAGACTGCTGTCTGCAGACTGCAGCACCATGGGTCCCAGCTCTTGCCTACCTCTCAGAAGACACCCGTCAGCATACCACCGCATCCGCCCTCACAGCCAGGTCTCCACTTGTGTGCTATAGCGCACGCGCGTGCACCTGTCCCTTTGTTGTTGATGCCTCCTGATTAATGTCTCCACCCAGAGGCGGGGTTACTGGTATTTAGGGCAGCTTCACAGACCATGAAGTGCCCAAGTGTGGTTGTCATACCTGTTAACCTCTGCTGAAGCTTCCTGCTGCTCTGATCTGCTGAGTACTGGACTTTGCCAATTAACCCTGACCTTCCCTGCCTGTCTGCCTGCTACCTGGATTACCTGGACTAGTGACCCCTGCATTGCCTGACTATAACTCTGCTTGCTGTCACCTATAAGTTTGCCTGGACTTCTGACCTTGCACTGTCTGACTACGAGTCCGCCTGAACCTGTATACCGTATTACTCTGAACTTTGTTTTGCCTTTGTTTCAAGTGACTTATGTTTACCTTCTGCCAGTAAAGATCATCTGTTCCGTTACTCTGCCTCTGTTGGACTCTGTACACACTCCTGCAGTTAGCAGCTTTCAGGGTGGCTGGTTTAAACACCAGTGTCCTGACTCTGGGAGTCAGCAGTCAGCAATATTGGGCTAATTCCTAGTCCACTATCAGCTGACCCAGAGGATCCACGTCCTCTGGTCGTGACAAACGCATGAGAAAAATCAGTTGAAAGCATTATAAAAATCAGACAAAATAGCTCAACAATATGCAAGTAATCATTGTCTGAACTTACGGGACACAGCCACCGGCCAGCAGAGGACCTAGCATCAAAGCTAATTATTTCAAAAGGTCTGCTTTACTCCCAGAATCAACCCAGATGCCATCCATGGTCTACGTCCGCTTTGTGGCCCAGTCCCATTCACTTGAATGGAGCCGAGTTGCAATACCAGAAAAAATGAACAACTTGCTCCCCTAAACAATCTTTTTAAAGATGTACTTGCTTTAAGGAACCAAAAGGACTCCTTAATATGCAATCCTTTCATGTCTCCATGTATAGAGCTATATCCAGTGTTATTAGCAGAAGTGTGGTATTTTGCAGCAGTGATATTACAATACTCATACAGGCCAATTTAAATTTTAATATTCATAACCCCAGTCCTGACCACAGGCTGCTTTATGACTCCTGTTTCTCACAGAGGAAAGTAGCCTATGAAGTTCACATTCAAACAGAGCACACGCTTTCATCTAATTTTTTATGAACATGATAGACATTAAAACCTGCTGACATTTTCATTACTGCCCGCTGGCTCATTTATTTATTAAGCAAAATCAAACCTCATTTTAATTTTAGAAAAGGGAAAAGAGACAGCAAGACCATGCATTCACTGAAATAGTTCCTAACCTAGAAAAGCTATTGACCTGCTGATGGTGTAGACTAGGGATGCTCAATCTGCGGCCCTCAAACTGCTTCAAAACTACAACTCCCAGCATGCCCTAATAGCTGTAGTCGGTCCAGGCATGCTGGGAGTTGTATTTTTGCAACAGCTGGAGGTCTAAAATGTTGGGCATCCCTGGTGTAGAATATACTGGAATTAGCTGTGGCAACCACTGATTTCTCTGGTTTGTATCATGACAAAAAATGCTAACGGTCAAGCATTCCTATTACTGTTACACTGAATAGTGCAGCTATTGTCATAAAATACATCGATGGCATAATCCTGGTGGCCAGAAATAAGTGAGGCCACCCAGAAGATAGAGATACCCTCCAGAAAGATGTTCTCAGAATAGATTTTTTCACATAGGATGTTTTGGATGTAGATTTAGATTAATACATAGCTATTGGATGGATGGACAGACGGACAGATGGACATAGATAGATAGATAGATAGATAGATAGATAGATAGATAGATAGATGATAAATAGCACATTCATTATACAATATACATAGGATATGTAAGCAGTGCTAATGCAGTGTCGCTCGCTCTGCCTCTATCAATGTGAATGATTGTGACAAGGGCAGCGAGAGACTGCTACGTGGAAATGTGACTTGACACACAAGTTGCTGACTTGCAGGATGTGCGTGAGCTCAATAAATAATGCTGTAAATGTAGAATCTCAACACAATCTCCATTTAGAGAATCCGACATTCTAATTCATAGTAAATTACTAACGACTTCAGAATTGCTCTGTAAATCTGGCACACAACATACGAAAGGAAATCAACAAAATGACAGATGCCTGGAAGACATTGATTAATCCTGAGTAGACGTGACACGGTTATCTACATTATTGACTGGGTGTCCCAGCTGTAACCTGCTGGATGTTTCTTTAATGCCATTACATTAAGGATAATGATGAGATTTCTCACCTCCACTACAGTCACAAATGTGGAAGAAGGTGAAGGCTAGCTTTTCCATGGAGTCTGAATGTCCATAATTCTGGATTGTCAATGAGTTCCAATTATTTCTGCCTGTGCAGCTATGTTATGGAGTGCATCACTGACATGTAGACAGAGGTAGTAGAGCCAAATGCATCATTTTTGTGTCGTGTGATATCTTATTACAATTTACATCCATAGTTTAGTAGTATCTAAAGAAAAATCCAAAGTGCCTTCATTAAAGATGCTCTATCATCAGATATATCGTAATAAAACTATCTCACCTGAGACATGTGCGATTGACAGTTTAACATTGTGGTCTTGGTCCCATCTTCCTAGGTGTTTGCATTCTTGGGAAAATCTGTGTTTTGTAATATGCAAATGAGACCCTAGGAGCAACAAGGGTGGTGCCATTGCACCTTGCTGCTCTCAGAGGCTCTGCTCACTACCCTTCATGTCACTCCCCACCTCTGACTGAAACGGCCAGGCTGTGACAAGGTACTCACTCCTTCCCATGAAGTAATGCAGAAGCGCATTCAGCGCATGCGCTATACAGAGATGGAGGCGCATTGAAGGACAGTGAGCGGAGCCACAGGGAGCAATGAGGTGCAACCACCATTTGTTCCTAGGGGCTTATTTGCATATTATAAAACATCAATTTTCTCATGAATGTGGGCACCAAGGAAAATAGGACCAAGAACATTGTCAAGCGCAAGTGTCTCAGATGAGACAGTTTTATTGAGACTTAAGGCATTGCCGAGTGTCTGAGTAGTTGGACTTCTACTAATCAGTTATAGTACATCCAAGAGATGTAAAATAATTTACTGCTGTAGATAAAAAACCTTTAAAATAACTTTTTAAGATAACCTAAGCTATACTGTAAAAAACGCAAAACAAAGTTGGCTTTGATGCAGTAACAAATTCAGCAATGCAACAACTCTAAATTGTTGAAATTTAGTCAAAAAGGGATTTCTTATCCATAGTCCAGGTTGTGCTGGGAACTGCAGCATAGCATTCAAGCCATTCTAGTGAATGGGGTCGGCTGCAGTTCCCAGCGCAGTTAGGAGGCCCGGAGTTCTACTGTGCAGGATGATGCTATAGCAGTGCAGCACTCTCTCCTATCTTCAGGATGGGTAAGGGTCCCAGAAGTCAGACTGCCACTGATCATGAGGGTATGGCAAATCCTAGCAATATGGCATCACTTTATGAAATTGGAAACCCCCTTCAAAGTCTATGGGTAAAGGGGTGGGGGTACTGTATTGAGATGATATGTACAGTGCCTTGCCACATTTGCAACCTTTTGCCACATTTCAGGCTTCAAACAAAAAGATATAAAATTTTAAATTCTGGGTGAAGAATCAAGAACAAGTGGGTCACAATTGTGAAGTGGAACGAAGTTTATTGGATCATTTAAACTTTTTTTGTAATAATAAAACTGAAAAGTGGGGCGTGCAAAATTATTCAGCCCCCTTGCATTAATACTTTGTTGCGCCACCTTTTGCTGCGATTACAGCTACAAGTCGCTTGGGGTATGTCTCTATCAGTTTTGCACATCTAGAGACTGAAATTCTTGCCCATTCTTCCTTGCAAAACAGCTTGAGCTCTTTGAGGTTGGATGGAGAGCGTTTGTGAACAGCAGTTTTCAGCTCTTTCCACATATTCTCAATTGGATTCAGGTTTGGACTTTGACTTGGCCATTCTAAGACCTGGATACGTTTATTTTTGAACCATTCCATTGTAGATTTTGCTTTATGTTTGGGATCATTGTCTTGTTGGAAGATAAATCTCCGTCCTAGTCTCAGGTCTTTTGCAGACTCCAACAGGTTTTCATCCAGAATGGTCCTGTATTTGGCTCCATCCATCTTCCCATCAATTTTAACCATCTTCCCTGTCCCTGCTGATGAAAAGCAGGGGGGATGGTGTGATCAGAGTGATGAGCTGTGTTGCTTTTACGCCAAACATATCGTTTTGCATTGTTTCCAAAAAGTTAGATTTTGGTTTCATCTGACCAGAACACCTTCTTCCACATGTTTTGTGTGTCTCCCAGGTGGCTTGTGGCAAACTGTAAACAAGACTTTTTATGGATATCTTTGAGAAATGGCTTTCTTCTTGCCACTCTTCCATAAAGGCCAGATTTGTGAAGTGTTCAACTAATTGGTGTCCTATGGACAGACTCTCCCACCTCAGCTGTAGATCTCTGCAGTTCATCCAGAGTGATCATGGCTGCATCTCTGATCAGTCTTCTCCTTGTTTGAGATGAAATTTTAGAGGGACGGCCGGGTCTTGGTAGATTTGGTCTTCATGATGCTCTCTGTGCTTTAAACAGAACCCTGAGACTATCACAGAGCAGGTGCATTTATACGGAGACTCGATTACACACAGGTGGATTCTATTTATCTTCATCAGTCATTTAGGACAACATTGGATCATTCAGAGATCCTCAATGAACTTCTGGAGTGAGTTTTCTGAACTGAAAGTAAATGGGCCGAATAATTTTGCACGCCCAACTTTTCAGTTTTATTATTACAAAAAAATTTTAAATGATCCAATAAATTTCGTTCCACTTCACAATTGTGACCCACTTGTTGTTGATTCTTCTCCAAAAATGTTATATGTTTTTGTTTGAAATCTGAAATGTGGAAAAAGGTTGAAAAGTTCCAGGGGGCCGAATACTTTCGCAAGGCACTGTATGTAGAGATTGTGCCAGTGTATCCATACAGGCACTGGGAGTCAACGCAGATTATAAATTATCGATGACAGTAACAAACAAGATATAAAACACATATGGGAGCATTTATCAAACTGATGTAAAGTAGAACTGACTAATTTGCACAACTCCTTTGGAAAAGGAAAGGTGGAATCTGATTGGTTGCTATGGGAAACTAAGCCAGTTCTACTTTACACCAGTTTGATAAATGACCCCAAAAACATATACTTAAAGGGAACCTGTCATCTCCGAAACACCCCCTGAACTAGAGTAAGCGTTGTATAGTGTAAGTGACGCTGAATCCGAATATGTAAGTTTTATCTTCATACTCAATTGCATTCTGATGCTGTGCTCCCACAAACCTGCAGTAAAATCCACTCGCTGGACTCCAGTGCTCACTCACATAATGGAGAGGACTCAAAGAAGAGTCCAGTGAGTGCATTTTACTGCAAGTTTGTGGGAGCACAGCGTCAGAATGGAAGTGAGTATGAAGATAAAACTTTCATATTCAGATTCAGCATCATTTACACTATACACCGCTTACTCTAGTTCAGGGGGTGTTTCGGAGATGACAGGTTCCCTTTAAAGGGGTTATCCTATCAATAATGTAAAAAATGAAAATAACACGTAATCTAGTACATGACCACATCTTTCTAACAAAGCTAGAACCAGCCCTGTACCTCACATAGATCCCAATTCATTGCTACAATTTCTCTGCTAGATTTATTTCAAGCTGTCAGCTTAGGGGACATGTCCTTTTTCAGGAAGTGAGTTCCATCTGCTACCGCTAGTGGCAGTTAAAGGATGGAACTAAGCATTTGCTTCCATCTCAGTGAGCAGGACAGAGAAATTAGAAAAAGAGCAAAAACAGTAGGTGGCGCTATACAGATAGATTTCATTGAATAACGAGGTAGTTATAATGCATTTTTAACTATATGCAATTAGAAAAGTATTCAGATCCAGGTGCTGATTTGAAAACTGTAGAAAATTTTTTGTGGGACAACCCCTTTAAGGAACATAATTAAGCGATAAACCGGATATAATGGTACATTGCATCAATTCATGTCAGTGAGCAAAATGAGATCCCATGAAACACATGGAGGGTGGCTGGATTTTCAAACCTGCACATACGCAGGCAGATTCACATTATGTCGCTCAGTTGTTTCCATTTGTCAGCTGTCTCTCTGCATCTTCTCAGCAGTACCATCTGACCCCAACCAGGGCAGTGTAAAAAGGGTTTTAGAAGTTGTTACTTATGTATCTGCCACCCAGTGAGTGAATAATGAAGCCTACAAATATCCGTCAGCAGCATGGTTAAGAACCAAACAAAAATTAACGACCGTGGCCAAATCGAGGCCGTCCTGCTGGGTGCACACGCCACCCAGAAGAAGCTTCTGCAACCCTCAGCCAACCATAGCTAAACAGGGATCTTCCCAGAGAAATCAGTGCCCAGTGTTAACCTTTCCCCTCCCGGGGGTCAGAGAAACTTTACTCTGAGAAAGGCCTCCCAAGGAATAGTTTATGTTCTTACTTTACCGGGCCCAAGCTCATTGATAGTCTGTATGAGTCCAGTGACCTCTGTGATAATGAGTGCAAAGCTCTGGGAGATAAGAAAATGATAGGAACAGAAAATACTTGCTCTGAAAGACTTCATGGGAAAACAAGGGAAATAGTCTGACAGTATTTTGAGATTGGCTGCATTCTTGTAGGACATTATATGGTTTAGGAGGAGATCTGGGGGTAGTTTGGAGAAAAAGACTTGCTTTTTCTCTCTGCACAGTTGAGATTTGCCATGGAGTAATTGTATTACTGACAACCATCCCCTTTATATGAACGCAGTATTGATACATTTGGTTCTACAAAGAGTATTTATTACACTCACTCATATAGCACTGACATATACTGCAGCACTGTACAGGCATTAGCATCAAGCTGTCCCCATAATCTAAGGCACATAATCTAAGGTCCTTATTAATATGTCTTTGAAGTGGGAGGAAACTGGAGTACCCAGAGGAAATCCATGCAGATGTTGTCCTTGGTCAGATTTGAACCCAGGACCTCAGTGCTAACCACTGAGCCACTGTGCTGCCCTGATTGGTTGTAATTTGCAACAGAATCTACCATTAATTTTGGTGGATCCTGGGTAAAATCCATGACAAATCCGAAACGAAATCCACATGATTTACATGTATATCTGTTGCAGATTTACCCGTGAATTTGTCATGAATTTCCCCCTTCTGTAAGTCAAATTATGCTGCAGCTTTTTAAAAATCTTGTCCACATTGCTGGTATGTTAAAATGCTGTAGATTTTCCATATACAAATCTGCAGCATCAAATCATTAGCTTTGCCTGAAATATAAAACTGAGCAGTACTGACCTGACAGATCCCACTCCACTGCTCTGGTTCTCCCGGCCGGCTCTATTTACCGGGTTGCAGCAGTGATGTCACATCGGTGATGTCAAAACGTGACCAGTGTTTGGCTGCAGCAGTCCTAAGACAAAGCCATTGCTGCAGTCAGGTAAATAGAGCCCAGCTGGGAAAAACAGATTGGAGGTGCACTGTAAGATAAGTACTTACCTGTTTTATATTAGATAGATAGATAGATAGATAGATAGATAGATAGATAGATAGATAGATAGATAGTTAAGAATTTTTCTGAAATCATTGAGGAACACATATAATCTATGCTTTTCTTGACATTTGAATTCCCTCAGTGTCTAGTCATATATTCATTTCCCCTTTTGATCCCCTTTTGCGGATCAGTCTGTGAGGCACGTAGTGGCGGTATAGCTTTAACAGGAGCTGGCAGACACTGACACTTGCATTAAAGCATTTGTGTCACTAATTTGTCTTGCATCTTTGAAGCACTGTCTTCTGCTAACGTGCTAGATCAGCTATGGTTCACTGATAATTGGGCTACTGCAAGACACTACTTAATCAACGACTCTCTAGATGGCTAAAATTTACAGTTGATTAGTCTGCATAGTTCACTTGCTTTTTCAAACAGAGATTATTTTTGTGCCCAAGTAATTCTAAAGAAAGAAGAGGGCTTGCTCTGGGTCTGCATAGTGAATAGCTCTTCATCCTAAACACTGTGTTCAGCCGAGCGAATAAAGCAAATTTAAAGATGCATTTAGTTCCCAAGCGGGGCACCATCCATGCATGTGTTAACTTTTCTGCTTCTCGACTGTATATCTTGCATTTATTTTTTGTGAAAATTCAATGTTTTGTGATTTTCTGAAAAGAAACATAGGACCCGTCACAAATGGAAGATTTAACAGTGAAACTATTGTTGGAAAAATCCGAGTCGTCCAATGTTATCAGTTCGCTACTTAAAAATCCAAAAAGAGAAGCACTGAATTCTCAAAAGGAATATATATATATATATATATATATATATATATATATATATATATATGATCAACATGTAATTTTAAATTGAATTTTGAAAATTAAAACAAGAACACGTGTATAGAGGAGAGGTGAGAATGCACAGTAATACACTTACATCAAAGTAGCACAGTCATCCAGTTCTATACAAGGATTAAATATAGTCGAAAATGTGAAATATCTTGCACTGGTTACACTAAAATACTTTCATTTTTTCTGGCCATGTTTATGGGTTTTCCGATTTCGTCTAGCGAGTCTGAACTAACTGAATGTGGGAACCGGAGAAACCACATCATCCAAATTACACTGTAGATGTCAAAGCAAATTTGTCATATACTTCCTTACACTACCCACTGGTTGGCAATACAAAGAACGGGAATGCACTCATAAGGAAATAGATTTCATTCTTGCGCTGATTTTAAAATGCCTGATAAAATTTTCACTCGCCTGGCAGCAGATGTTTTGTTCTCAGAGGAGATATCTCTGTCCCCATGCAGAACACATGCAGGCTTGTCTGAGCTGAGCATGCATGCATCTAGAAATACATTTGAAGTTTGTGGTCAGAGTTTTGCTTCAAATATTCAATTATTCTAAGCTCTCCTTCATAAAGGTGCCATCCTAGACTGCATAGCCAAAAAGCCAAATATACAGGTTTATATCATGCTTTAACGGAATTATTTTTTTGGGGGGGAGAGAACACTGGATTGTGTCCCGTAGAACATATCATCATATAATGCCATGCATTACATAACATTATATAACACCGAGCAAGGCTACCAAAGCACTCAACGGGTCCCCTGTGTGGTTTCTTCAGCGGTTCATGCCCACCAGCATCCTGCTGTTCCTTGCCAGCAGACACTACTAACGGAGCACTGGTCTACTGTCTCTATACAGGCTGAGTCCTGTTCCTCCTTCTGCTGCTTGTAGGGTGTATGCACACTCCCCCAGCTCTTAAAATTCAAATGCAAGCTTGTCTTGGTCTTCTCCAGCCAATGGTTAATCAGCGTAGGGTGCTTAAAGGGAATCTATCACAAAAACCTGTTCTATATTTTATTTATGCTAAAAAAATCTATTATATATTTGTAAGAAATAATAAATAACTAAATAAAAATTTCAATGTGTGAAATATTATAAATAAATATTAGATTTTACCATATTTACCATCTTTGGTCACCAGAGGGAGCTCTGCTCGCCAAATGAGGCTTTGAGCAACCTGTAAGTAGGCATGCTGCAAAAAAGTGGGTGGTACCAATGACATCACCAATTCACACCTTCAGCGGTGACATCACTGCTTCAGCTAGATAAGATGAGACAATGGCTTCGTTACAAAAACACAGATCTCTGCTCCTCAGGCTCCTCACCCACTGGTCACATGGCCGATTATATCACTAAGGTCCTACAGCCCCAAGAACCTCCATCTACTCTGTTTCTGAGTCCTGGGCCGCTCACCCCAGCAGTACACTCAGCAAAAATTGTCTGCACTGCTGGGGTGAGCGGCCATAGAATTTAGAACAGGCAGCCTAATGAAGACAAGGACGCTGCTGCAGGAGTGAGGAGCAGGCACAGTGGGCTTCCCCCAGCAGCAAGGAGGGAGGACCTGGCTGTGTGTTACTGGTGTCATCACGGGGCGGGCTCACGTCTTCCATTCATTCTCTATAGGGTCGGCAGCGACTGAGGAAACCTATGTACATGCCTGCCGTAAGTGAGGTTCCATTATGTTGTAAACCCAGACTGTCACACTTTACTTCCAACATGGCAGCCCCCATGTAAGGCAAGAAGACTGAATTAAAAAAAAAATTTACACAATTTGAAAAATACATTATGTTAAAACCTGCTTTTGTTATGTTGTAAAACATATCAAAATTTTTTTCTTCGCGATAGTGTCCCTTTAATGGTATGGGTAGTCTGAGCAGCAAATTCTAGTTGTCTAGTGTCCTTCTAAGATTCCCCATTGTCTTGTATTGCCTGTATGTGTGCCGACCTCTGTCTGTCTCTGGATTTGACTTTTGCAGCCTGCTCCTCTTACTGACCCAGATTTTGGATTGCAAAAACTCTGCTGGCCTTGACCTTGGCATTCCCTTGACTATGCTTTTTCCTGACACCTTAGCGCTTCATAACAGTGTCCTTTGACCCCCATGAGTAAGAATCCTCTGAACTTGGACTGCTTGAGGACATAGCAGCCTAGTGGTTCCCCTACAGTGGAGTCTAGATTCCTTTATATGGATGAAGTCCAGGGGGATGCCCAGATAATGCCCCTTAAGAGTAGCCCCAAGCCAGATCTGTTCAGTAGGCACAGCTCTGCTCCATAACAACAAGCCAACACTAGACATAATAAATTGTCCATATTTTCATATCTATATATTATAGCTTGTGGATGAGATTTGTCTACAGAGCAGAGTTTACCAGCAATCGACATGTATGATAGACAAGCATCTTGATGCAATTTAACCTAGAAGTATCCAGGGCAACCTAAAACAATGGCATAGTGTCTAGACTCTGTGGCAAGAAAATAAAGCCACAGAACCACAATAGAGAAATTCTGACATGTTGCCCAACCCTAGTACTTGTGTGGCCTAACTGGGGAAGCTGGAGAGTTGTTTGTCTGACTGTAGTGATACATCTTACATATGGACTCGAAATAACAAAGCACCTTTACAAAAACTTTACAATATATACAATATACTTATCATTTTTTATTAGTCTATCTATTAAACAGATAAATGTTTTATACCTTGAAAATATAAGTAACAATTTCCCCTAACAAAATGTAGAACTCCTTAAAGCTGTCTATTTATGGTGTTGGAGAAGCAAGGTAACAAAAAGCCTCTTCTTTAGAGCTCTCATACTGAAGTGTACTAATGTTTCCTAGCACCGTAATGGAGATCCCATAAAATAACACAAGATCTAGAGAGGTTTCTTCCCTGGAATAAAAGCTCTTCAGCACATAGTGATTTATTCTGAACTAGTCTAGGAACCCTTTATGTTCATTTAGGAAATCACAGGACAGCTTCTCTCGTCAGCTTCTCTACTTGGCCCTAGTTGCTCTCTATAACATGAAATTTGCTATATGTACTGTATTATATGATATTTACACTTTATAGAGTGATATTCATCTGTCTGTATAGTCATTAGCTAATTATCATCTGCCAGAACTAACACTTCTGTTACTAAGTGTTATTTTAACCCAGAGGTTCTCAAACCTCCATCAGCAGCTCAATTTCAATTAAATCCATGTGTCATCTCCTCAACCTGTTGAAAACACATCTGTGATCTCAACTTCCAGCGTTTTTACTGTTCAATGTTGCAAAGAGCAGCATTTGAATGAAATGATATCAGCCTCCCTCAGTCTCTAACAATCTCATAAAGCTAAATTCTCCTGAGTGGTAAAGGCTCCACAGATGTATCCACCGCATGCCATCTAGCTGACATGAGTGTTCCTAGGATAAGAAACTTGGAATGTTTCAGCCTTTGAAGGCTAATGATCTCCCAAAGCAGACTAATATGCTTGATAAAGGTCTCTCAGCGTGAAAGCACAAAACATTTACCATAAGAATAGCTGAACTAGGAGCTTGGCATATCCCTGACACAGTCTCTGGCTGAGTCTGATGCTAAGGCTCACATTGTATGCTGTGATATAAGTGGCTTTTGAGTGACAGGAAAGAGCAGGAAATCTGTCGGAATCATTAACTCATCTTTCCACCTGAATTATCTGTAAAAGTGGTTCTGCAGGAAGTTTGGAACAACTGATTATATAATAGACAATGAGTCTTTATTTCAATTTCATTTGCAATAGTGTATCTAGTACAGTATGCTTCCTGCCCTTGTCTCATATTCAGTCTATATAAGAGTCGCTTCATTCACATTTCAAGAGGGTTTCTATCTAGTAATTTTGACAGGAAGAGTGTCATATTGTGCAGCACTGTTCTTACTGTAGAAACACCAGAACCCTAAGAGAAACAGACCACATTATATTCATCATTGATTCAATGAAAATTATTGAGAAAAAAACCCATCAATGGAATCCACTGGCATCTGAAGATGGATCCATCTTACCTATCAAAGCCCTGAGCTATATGGAAGCATTATTACCTAATTCTAGCACTCTTTTGTTGATACATTAGAGTATGTTGCAAATAAAGTCCACATACTCAGAAATCAGCACTCTTACGCACTGAGGAGTTCAAAATGCGTAAGTTCTGTGTAGGTCTGCCATATTTCAACATATTTTACTGGATCATTAATAAAAATAAGATTTTGTGCAGTATCAGGGTGCTGATGACCTTTCCTCAGGATAGGTCATCAATATCAGATTGGCAACGGTCCGACTCCCAGCACCTCTGCCAATCAACTAGATGAAGAGGCCATGGTGCTCATGTGAATCCTGCATCCTACATCATCTCCCTTGTAGTAGTGGTGCACTTTGTTTACACCTTCCTTTCCCAATCTGATCCTGAAGATAGATCATCAAGGTACTGACACTGCATCACTGTGGGCATCACTGTGTTGAGTCTCAATTCTTATTCTTATATATTTTCCATAAATGAAAGATGTTTTCACTGCCTACAGTAGGGTCTAACTATTTGTAGACAAGCTATATGAGCAAGCAAGGTCCCGCTATTTTTGTCTCTGCTCCATACCACCCTGGAAGTGTTATTGGTGCGTGATAATCCTGTAACAGATTGACAGTGGCTTCATGTCACTGGGGCATGGTATACAATCACAGTGGAATTCTTATGTCACTCTAAAGCTATGTCTACAACATTCATCTGAAATGTTATATACGAGGAAGGTAAATGTATGTTCACTTATACAGTGCTTCAATAGTACAATTTTACTAGAAAACTGTGCATGTTCATTCTCCAATATAATCTGATATATTTGAGCACAGCTCCAACAGCTGCCTGTGTTGTGACTGCTATGAGCCATGGTTTCCTAGATTTCCTAGACGGTTGCCTCATTCTGAAGCACACGCCATCATCCATCATGGATGACACTGACAGCTCTAGGGCTAGGACGTATCAAAAACTTTATAGCCTGTGCTGTGTGTAGGATTGAAATAGCAAGATAAAAATTAGTCTAAAAAATGATTTTTTTTACCTAAGTGCCATCATGTAGCAAACACAACACCTTACTCACTTTATAATTATAACTACTGAGGCACTAAAAGGGGAACTTTAACTAGTAGGGGGCACTACTTGGGTCTTATTACTACTGGAAGCACTACGAGGGGGCTTTATACTTACTGGTGGTAGCATAGTGGACCTAATTTCTACTGGGGCACTATAGAGAGGCCTTATTTCTACTGGGTGCACTATGGTGGGCACTATTATTAGGCACACTATGAGAGCACTACTACTAAGTCCCCATTCTTGGGGAGCAGTATTGTTATTGTATCATTAATTACATCAAGTTCTATGACTAATAAAGCCTCACAGGATCTACAAACTGCTTAAAATAACCCTCAAACGCTGCCCCCCTCCCCCCTTGAGGGTTATTTTAAGCAGTTTGTCGATCCTGTTAAGGAATACATTAACTAACTGAGTGGCTAGAGACAATACAAGCAGAGTAGGAGCTGGTACTAGCGCGCAGGTACCAGTTCCCTATGTCTCAAGTAGTTAGGAACACTGTGGGAATAACAGTGTCTGTATAAAGTGCATCTGAATTAGGGGATAGAACAAACTGATATTTTTAATAATAGTTTGAGGTTAATTGAGTTTTAATATAAACAAATAAAGGAGATGTTTTAGTAAGGAAGGAAGAGACACATGTCAAGTATAGGCTTTATTAGTCATAGAACTAGATGTAATTGATGGTTGAAGCGCCTTACATGTGTCTAGGGTCTGTTGTATTAAAAAAGTATTGTTATTGGAGGCATTGTAGAGGGAATTTATTACTAATGAGGCAACTTTGGGAGCAAATGATTACTATTGGTGGGACTTGTATTACTATAGCCATCTGTATGGCACTGTTATTTTGTAAGCATAACATTTGGGGGCATTGGGGACCACATCTGTTGGGGAGAGTTGGGAGCTCCCCACACACATGTTGGGCTGTCAGCCGAACCCGCTGATAATACACTAATGTGTATAAGGGTCTTAAGTATTATTTTATTACTATAAAGCTTTACATTGATACCGGCTTCTTCATAATCCATAACATGTGTGTTTAAACATAGCTCTATCAAGCAATTCTTCACTAATACTGGGCTTGAATATTACAGCTCACTGACATGAACTTCAAGCTTGCCTCACAATAAATAAACCAGATTAGCCGAAGGCGCCACACAAGTTTCCAATATAACATCATAACTATTGTCTGGAGTTCACATTCACTGCGGTATGCTCGGATGTTACTGTCTTTTTGAAAAGTTATATTGTTATCACATTTATATAGCCATTTTCACAACATGCCATCTGAAGGTGCTCACCAGCTACTCTATAAATCTCTATTTGTTTAGACTACTGTAGGATTGTAAAACCGGGGATTTTTAATGCTTGGCAATTCCTTAGCTTGTTTCAAAGACTATTCACATTCTTGAAGATGCTGTGGGATGAGTGTGTTTAAAAGGTTCTGTATTATTCTGCTCCTGTTAAACTTTGACGACTTAAAGGAAAGATTCCTATTTTTTTATATACCTTAAGGGACTTAAGGGTCATTTAGTTTTCAGAAAACAATTGTCAAAGGTTTTGATCAGTGGGGGTCTGAGGGGTGAGACCTCCACAATCCCTAGAGCACTCTCATATCTTGCTCTCTCTCATAGAAAGCCTATGGGCCCATCTCACTTCCATCTCCTGCAATTAGAAGATTGGTGGTCTCAGTACTCAGATCCCCTCCAATCAAATCTTTGACATACAGTATGAAAAGTTTTCTGAAAACTCAGTGACCATTTAATATTGTCCATTTCAGATCCAATACTACTAATAGCATTTCTACAGCACATATCAGATTAAAATCCAAATACTAGTGTTATGGAGCCAATTACCCTCCATTTTCCATCTTCTTACTATGCAGAGCAGGTAATGTCTATTCATACTTGTTGTAGTGTACTTCTGAGGTGTACATTGTTAGATTTTCCTGTACATTTACCCACAACAAATGCCTTTAACATATGCATATGTATAGTCTTACATCACCCATAGGCTCATTTTTATGTGGGTTAACTCTTTGTGTACAAATTCAACAGACTGTGCTATTCCATCAATGTCCATCAAGGACATTCTTGCATCAGGATAATGAATGAATACATTTGACATAATACATTTGACATAAGCATTGAGAGCTTTGCTGGTGCCTATGTCAAACAGATACCTATTGCTGACTTATCCTACGGTATATCCATATGAATCAAATCAGTGGGGGTCTGACTTCCCCATATTCTCTCATAAGCTGTCTTGCCAAGCTCCATCTCCAGAACAGATATCAGAACTACACAGCTCCATCCAGTCAGTAGTTAATTCAGTAACCAAGCACGTATACTACACAAGGGATGGAGCTGTGTAGTTGTGCTGCTGGGTATTGTTAAAGTAGCTGTTCAACGGAGGCCCTGGGGGTCAGACCCCTGCTGATGTAATACTGATGACCTATCTTAATAAGAAAGACCCAGAAAACCCCTTTAACCTGGTCATGGAAGTGTGTAAGCTATATATGTAGTTGTGTGACACTATCTTCCCTAAATTCCTAATAACAAGGCAAATTAAGATGACAGACCTACAGAGAGAACACGTTTATTGCTCTAGTGGGTATACGTCTGCCAGACTCTTCATCCAGTGTGTCTGATCCATGTTTCTCTCAACAGCAGGACAGTAACCCCCCTGTACACATTAGCTGGAAGGTAAATGAAGTAAATTATGGCAAAACTGACTTCCTGACACATACACCTGTTATTTTTCTTTCTTGACCAGTCACTAAAAATCAGCAAGAAAAAGAATGAAATTCTGTATATGAGGAGGTCACTGAAAAGCTCTGCTGTGGTAGAGCTAGTTGCTAGGTTTAAAATGATCTAGGAGTTCTTGATTACGATAATGAAGAAGAAAAATGTCTTCAGTCAGGTGTTGACCAGGATTGTTTTCCAACCTTTTCCTACTAATAGCTCTGTAGCCTGATTTTTATCTTTCTGAAGCAACCCGGGCACTGAATAAGTTTGTACTCCAATTGCAGGCACGGTCGCTAATATTTCATCATGACAAACAATGTAATGAAGCCTGTCCACTTAGAGCATCTGTTCAAAGAACAAACACCAGCAGACCATTTCCTGCTGTCAAAGCACAAGGGAAATTTACAACTCAGGACGCTGAAAAGTGGCCAGGTAAACAAGAACATTTTGTACACTCCATAACTATCCTGTAGTTCTTTCAAGTAAATGCTTTGTCTCAACATATGGCCTAAAGCAATAATGAAAGAAGCTGCAGAAGAAGCGTTATATATCTAGAACACTGCCCGTGCTGTCATGTAGGCACTCAAGGTGCTCATCAACTGTCCAGCTGCCTACTGTGCCTGATTAAAATATATCACATGGAGGATTAACCAAGTGTAGTGCACCACTGGATTGTTGTTATTATAGAATGGTAACCTTCATATCCATACCTCAACCATTCCTGCTTGGGAAACTAAATTACAGGTATATTCAAATCACAGCACAAATCTATTTAGCCTTCAATTCAAGCCCTGGCGGTTTAGCTCTGTCTGATATATCACATCCTTATGAATACTTAATATTGTGTATATGTTAAGTGTTAAGTTGGATGGTGCCATGTGCAGTACCATATAATGCCCAACTCTTAAAGCATTCAAATAAACATACCATTGCCATAAGATATCCAAATAAGACCTCCAGACAGTCGCCTAAATTATCCAATTACTAAACTAGAAAATGAAACTGCATCCTGTGCAACTTCCTTTCTATGGGTTCAAGCACCAAACATGAGATCACAGAAGAAGATCTAGATGGCTAGTGTATCATAGTGTATTGATGGTCCCTTAGTAGTAGCAGAAGAGGAGCTGTTTGCAACTAGGATGGACAATACCTAATCTCCTATAACTACCCCTTCTTTTATTCAAGGAATATACATGCCTCTACTCATCGTAAGCCCATAAAATTATTACACATTTTCAAACCAATGGCCAATGCTGATTGCCAGCTATTTTGGGGGCTTTGCAGGCTCCTTTTTAGAATTTATCATTAAAATCTTACTCATGACTAGAGATGAGCGAGTAGTGTTCGATCGAGCCGGTATTCGATCGAATACTACGCTATTCGGCATACTCGATTTCGATCGAGTATAACGGCGATGGCGCACTTAGAATTCGTTTCCCCTCCCACCTTCCCTGGCGCTTTTTCCACCAATCAACATGCAGGAGGGTTATGACAGGCCCGCGGAGCACGCTGGCAGCGCAAAAACGGCGTCTACATGGATTGGCTGGAAAAACCACGTGACCTGGAATATTAAAAACTCAGGTCTTCCTGCTCGTTCGCATATGCTGCGTGAACTTAGTCAGGGACAGAGGCTGGAGAAGGGAGAGATAGGATTTAGCTGTTGGACAGGCAGGAGCGTGATTAAAAGCCCTTATCAGGGCTACTATAGTGCAGTACAGTGATAGCTTTACTACCATATACACTCTGCAGAGAACGGCTGCTGTATTCAGGGATAGCTGCTGGAGTAGGGACAGAGAGAGGCATTAGTGGTGTATTAGGTGCTCTGCTACATACCAAACTATATTTGGCACTACTGTTCTGCGTTCTTTTTGGCTGCAAAACCCTGTTATATACCTAGTGTGTATATGCACCATCTGATCTTCTGGCAGTATACGGCTGTGTACATTTTTTTTTTTTTAAATACAGTTTCTTTGGCTCTAGTGTTCTGGGTTCTGTGTGCCTGCAATACCCTTTTTGTATACCAGGTGTAAATACCCACCGTCTGACCTGTTAGTACACGGCTGTGTACCTAGAAATATAAAAAAAAAGGCATTTTATTTGGCACCTGTATTGTGCGTTCTGCGTGCTTGCAAAACTCTTTTATATACGTGGTGTTAATACACACCATCTGACCTGTTAGTACACGGCTGTGTACCTAGAAATATAAAAAAAGGCATTTTATTTGGCACCTGTACTGTGCGTTCTGCGTGCTTGCAAAAATCTTTTATATACGTGGTGTTAATACACACCGTCTGACCTGTTAGTACACGGCTGTGTACCTAGAAATATATTTAAAAAAAAGGCCTTTTATTTGGCACCTGTACTGTGCGTTCTGCGTGCTTGCAAAAATCTTTTAAATACGTGGTGTTAATACACACCGTCTGACCTGTTAGTACACGGCTGTGTACCTAGAAATATAAAAAAAAAAGGCATTTTATTTGGCACCTGTATTGTGCGTTCTGCGTGCTTGCAAAAATCTTTTATATACATGGTGTTAATACACACCGTCTGACCTGTTAGTACACGGCTGTGTACCTAGAAATATTAAAAAAAAGGCCTTTTATTTGGCACCTGTACTGTGCGTTCTGCGTGCTTGCAAAAATCTTTTATATACGTGGTGTTAATACACACCGTCTGACCTGTTAGTACACGGCTGTGTACCTAGAAATATAAAAAACAGGCATTTTATTTGGCACCTGTATTGTGCGTTCTGCGTGCTTGCAAAAATCTTTTATATACGTGGTGTTAATACACACCGTCTGACCTGTTAGTACACGGCTGTGTACCTAGAAATATAAAAAAAAGGCCTTTTATTTGGCACCTGTACTGTGCGTTCTGCGTGCTTGCAAAAATCTTTTATATACGTGGTGTTAATACACACCGTCTGACCTGTTAGTACACGGCTGTGTACCTAGAAATATTTTAAAAAAGGCATTTTATTTGGCACCTGTACTGTGCGTTCTGCGTGCTTGCAAAAATCTTTTATATACGTGGTGTTAATACACACCGTCTGACCTGTTAGTATACGGCTGTGTACCTAGAAATATAAAAAAAAAGGCATTTTATTTGGCACCTGTACTGTGCGTTCTGCGTGCTTGCAAAAATCTTTTATATACGTGGTGTTAATACACACCGTCTGACCTGTTAGTACACGGCTGTGTACCTAGAAATATTTAAAAAAAAAGACATTTCATTTGGCACCTTTATTGTGCGTTCTGCGTGCTTGCAAAAATCTTTTATATACGTGGTGTTAATACACACCGTCTGACCTGTTAGTACACGGCTGTGTACCTTGAAATATTTAAAAAAAGGCCTTTTATTTGGCACCTGTACTGTGCGTTCTGCGTGCTTGCAAAAATCTTTTATATACGTGGTGTTAATACACACCGTCTGACCTGTTAGTACACGGCTGTGTACCTAGAAATATAAAAAAAAAGGCATTTTATTTGGCACCTGTACTGTGCGTTCTGCGTGCTTGATAAAATCTTTTATATACGTGGTGTTAATACACACCGTCTGACCTGTTAGTACACGGCCATGTACCTAGAAATATTTAAAAAAAGGCATTTTATTTGGCACCTGTACTGTGCGTTCTGCGTGCCTGCAAAAATCTTTTATATACGTGGTGTTAATACACACCGTCTGACCTGTTAGTACACGGCCATGTACCTAGAAATATTTTAAAAAAAGGCATTTTATTTGGCACCTGTACTGTGCGTTCTGCGTGCCTGCAAAAATCTTTTATATACGTGGTGTTAATACACACCGTCTGACCTGTTAGTACACGGCTGTGTACCTAGAAATATAAAAAAAAGGCATTTTATTTGGCACCTGTACTGTGCGTTCTGCGTGCTTGCAAAAATCTTTTATATACGTGGTGTTAATACACACTGTCTGACCTGTTAGTACACGGCTGTGTACCTAGAAATATAAAAAAAAGGCCTTTTATTTGGCACCTGTACTGTGCGTTCTGCGTGCTTGCAAAAATCTTTTATATACGTGGTGTTAATACACACCGTCTGACCTGTTAGTACACGGCTGTGTACCTAGAAATATAAAAAAAAGGCATTTTATTTGGCACCTGTATTGTGCGTTCTGCGTGCTTGCAAAAATCTTGTATATACGTGGTGTTAATACACACCGTCTGACCTGTTAGTACACGGCTGTGTACCTAGAAATATTAAAAAAAGGCATTTTATTTGGCACCTGTACTGTGCGTTCTGCGTGCTTGCAAAAATCTTTTATATACGTGGTGTTAATACACACCGTCTGACCTGTTAGTATACGGCTGTGTACGCCAAATATTGTAACAAAAAAAAAAATGCGGAGGGCTAGCGAAATCAGACGTGGACGTGGACGAGGACGGGGGCACGGAAATGCTGTTGGGGGCCTTGTTGAAGCCAGTGGGGATACAATGCGTGCTGGTGAGGGGCAGCCAGGATTCCGCTCATCCAGAATCCCTGCCTTTATGGGACAGTTAAGCAGGGGGTGGGTTACACCGCTGTTGAGGCCTAAGCAGTGTGAACAGGTGGTGCAATGGATAGCCGATAGCGCTTCCACACAGTTGTCCACCAGCCAGTCATCCACACAGTCTCACTCTGACCCTCCTTCCTCCACACCTGGCCAACAGAGTCAAACCACCCTTGACCCCTCCCAGGAGCTCTTTTCGGGTCCTTTTTCAGATGTGCCGGAAGAATCCCTGGAGCTACCAGAGGAATTTGTTTGTAGTGATGCCCAACCACTTGAGTATTCGCCATCTCCTGCTGATGTGGACCCTGAACCAGCATCTGTTATCATGAGCGATGATGATGATGAGACGCAGTTGCCATCAAGGGAGGCTGTTGGAATTTCCAGTGGGCAGGAGGAGGAGCAGAGTGAGGAAGTGGAAGAGGAGGTGGTAGATGACGAAATAACCGACCCCACTTGGCCAGGGGTGATGTCCAGCGGGGAAAGCAGTGGAGAGGTGGTGGTCTGCGCAGCACCGAAAAAGGCAGCAAGAGGCAGAGGGATGTCCAGAGGCAGAGGGATGTCCACAGGCAGAGGACAGTCCAGACAGAGAAGTGAGGCCACAGCCAGCAGGGCCGAAGCTGTTCCCGGCAGCAGGCAGTCGCGTGAAGCTCCCCCATCGAGGCCTCGTACTTCTGTGGTGTGGAGATTTTTTAATGTTTGTGCGGATGACAAACTGAGCGCGGTTTGCACACTCTGCCACTCAAAACTGAGTAGGGGCTCTGAGAAGAGCAATATGACCATCTCAGGCATGCGGCGTCACTTGGAAGTCAAGCACTGGGCTGAGTGGGAGAGAGCAATACAACCTGCGCAAGGTCTTCCTGCCACTGCCTCTTCCCCTTTGTTGTGTGCTGCCACTGCGGTCCAGACCTCCAGCCAGGACACCTCCACATCTGCCTCTGCCTCGGCTACTTTGGGGCCTTCTCCTTCAGCCTCCCCTTCCCCCGCATCTTCGCCTGCACCTTCACACTCCTCGTCCCATCAACTGTCCATCTCGCAGGCGTTCGACCGCAGGCGGAAGTACGCCTCGAGTCACCCCCAAGCCCAAGCCTTAAACTGCCACATCTCCAAACTGCTGGCCCTCCGCAACCTGATGGCGGCTGCTGCACCTCGCTATTCCGTCCCCAACGGCCACTACTTTTCCCGGAGTGCCGTCCCCGCCCTGCACCAGCACGTGTCGCGTAACATCAGGCGGGCCCTGAGGTACGCAGTCAGCGCAAAGGTCCACTTGACCACCGACTCGTGGACAAGCGCTTGTGGCCAGGGACGATACATCTCTTTGATGGCACACTGGGTGAATGTTGTGGAAGCGGGGACGGGGTCGCAAACAGAGACGGCCTACCTACCACCCCCGCCCAAGATTGCCAGCACGGGTTCTGATAAACCCCCCTCCTCTTCCTCCTCCTCCTCCTCCTCTGCCTTAACATCGCCCTCAGCCGCTAGCTGGAAGCGTTGCAGCACTGGCGCGGGGAGACGTCAGCAGGCGGTGCTTAAGCTCATCAGCTTGGGCGACAGGAAGCACAGCGCCCCAGAGGTGAGGGACGCCATATTGCAGCAGACGGAGATGTGGCTGTCGCCGCTGCAGCTAGGACCAGGCATGGTCGTGTGCGATAACGGCCGTAACCTGGTGGCGGCTCTGGAGCTTGCCGAACTCAATCACGTACCATGCCTGGCCCACGTTTTTAATCTGGTAGTCCAAAAATTTCTAAAGACTTACCCCAACCTGGCAGAGCTACTGGTGAAAGTGCGGCGCTTGTGCGCTCACTTTCGGAAGTCAACTGTAGCTGCTGCTAGCTTAAAAAAACTCCAGCAACGCCTCCATTTGCCTGAACATCGGCTGTTGTGCGACCTGCCGACTCGCTGGAATTCCACCTATTCCATGTTGGCCAGGGTGTGTGAGCAGCAGAGAGCATTGATGGAGTACCAGATTATGAATCCACGCGTGCCTCCAACTCAGCTCCCTCAGTTTGCCAACCACGAGTGGCCATGGATGGCAGACATATGCGATGTACTGCGTATCTTTGAGGAGTCCACCAAGAAGGTCAGCAGCGAGGACGCTATAGTGAGCGTAACCATCCCGCTCCTATGCGTCCTTAAAGAATCGCTCATCGCAATAAGGGAGAACGCATTGCACGCAGAGGAGACGGGGTAGGAGGAGACGCAACGGAGCTACACAGTCAGACCACACTTTTGTCTGCTTCTCGGTGGCAGTTGCAGGAGGAGGAGGAGGATGAGGATGAGGAGGAGGAGGACGACGTGGAGGTGGCTGTGGAAGAGGAGGAGGATGCTGGCGGCGAGGGTAGCAGTCAGGCTGTGTGCGTCCCATTGGTTCAGCGCGGATGGGGCGGAGAGGAGGCGGAAGAGGAAGAGGAGGAGGAGGAAATGGCAAGTGATCCTTCTGGTGGGGGCAGTGACGTCATGCCTATTCAGAGTCTGGCACACATGGCTGACTTCATGCTGGGCTGCTTTTCCCGGGACACACGTGTTGTCCGGATAGTGGAGAACAAACTGTACTGGGTCTTCGCACTCCTGGACCCCCGGTATAAAGATAACGTCTCCTCTTTTATTCCGGTAGAGGAGAGGACGAATCGATTGCTGGAATACCAGAGGGAACTCGTGCAGAACATGATGGAGATTTTCCCACCCACCATCGCTGGCGGCAGAGAGGAGAGGGTCTCCCAGAGTCCCACAACATCGATCAGGCCCACAGCCACCAGGGGAACACTCTCCAAGGTGTGGGACACGTTCATGGCACCCCCTCGTGCAACTTCCATCACTGCGGGGCCCGCTATCAGCAGGAGGGACAAGTATCGGCGGATGTTGCGGGAGTACCTGGCAGACCGTACCCCTGTCCTCCCCGATCCCTCGGCGTCCTACACTTACTGGGTCTCCAAGTTGGACACGTGGCTGGAACTGTCCCTGTACACCTTGGAGGTGCTTGCCTGCCCTGCCGCCAGCGTGCTATCAGAAAGGGTGTTCAGCGCAGCCGGGGGCATTATAACCGATAAGCGCAGCCACCTGTCAACCGACAGTGCCGACAGGCTGACGCTAATCAAAATGAACAGCAAGTGGATTGACCCGGACTTTGCTTCTCCAACAGTGGAAAGCAGCCAAAAGTGAAGTGCCATCTGTATGAAGTGCCATTTCCTCCTCCACCTCCTCCTCCTCCTCCTTAACCGCCGTAGAATTGCTCCGTAAAAAAAAAATATATATTTATGGCTCACCTCTTGGGCCTACAAGCAATTTTTATCATGGCTCCCCTCTTGGGCCTTCAAGCAATTTTTATCATGGCTCACCTCTTGGGCCTACAAACAATTTTTCTCATGGCTCACCTCTTGGGCCTACAAACAATTTTTAAGAGGTCTCACCTCTTGGGCCTACAAACAATTTTTATTATGGCTCACCTCTTGGGCCTTAATACAATTGTTAAGAGGTCTCACCTCTTGGGCCTACAAGCAATTTTTATCATGGCTCACCTCTTGGGCCTACAAACAATTTTTCTCATGGCTCACCTCTTGGGCCTACAAACAATTTTTAAGAGGTCTCACCTCTTGGGCCTACAAACAATTTTTCTCATGGCTCACCTCTTGGGCCTACAAACAATTTTTAAGAGGTCTCACCTCTTGGGCCTACAAACAATTTTTATTATGGCTCACCTCTTGGGCCTTAATACAATTGTTAAGAGGTCTCACCTCTTGGGCCTACAAGCAATTTTTATTATGGCTCACCTCTTGGGCCTACAAACAATTTTTATCATGGCTCACATCTTGGGCCTACAAGCAATTTTTATCATGGCTCACCTCTTGGGCCTACAAGCAATTTTTATCATGGCTCACCTCTTGGGCCTACAAACAATTTTTATCATGGCTCACCTCTTGGGCCTTAATACAATTGTTAAGAGGTCTCACCTCTTGGGCCTACAAGCAATTTTTATCATGGCTCACCTCTTGGGCCTACAAACAATTTTTATCATGGCTCACCTCTTGGGCCTTAATACAATTGTTAAGAGGTCTCACCTCTTGGGCCTACAAGCAATTTTTATCATGGCTCACCTCTTGGGCCTACAAGCAATTTTTATCATGGCTCACCTCTTGGGCCTACAAACAATTTTTAAGAGGTCTCACCTCTTGGGCCTACAAACAATTTTTATTATGGCTCACCTCTTGGGCCTTAATACAATTTTTAAGAGGTCTCACCTCTTTGGCCTCCACTTAATTTTTTCGAGGGCTCACCTCTTGGGCCTCCATATAATTTTTTCGAGGTCTCATTAAAATATTTTCACAACAAGGACCTAAGAGCCCTCGATAGGAGAGCTTTGTGTGGGGGCCTGTTATAGGGAAGAGATGCGGCCCTGCGGGCTCTAGCCTGCCTTCTCCATGAGCCTCTGGCCAGCCCACGGCCTCTTCCTGCCTTTTGTGGTCCTACGCATCCCTCAACATCCCCACTGCTTTACCTGCTAGACATGACACTGGGCCAGGTCGGGTCACTGACTTCGTCATACTCAACCACCTCCTCTTACACTGCCTCACTTTGCTCCAACAGCCTCCCTTGCTGGCAACTGTGTCTCATCATCGTCCCTAATCATTTTACATTTTAGTGCCCGTTCCACACCACCATCAGCTAGAGATGGAGCTTGCTCCAGTGTTTGGGCATCAGAACAAACAAAATCCTCAGATAGCTCCTGCGATTCTTGCATGGGTGGGAACACTGGGTTGATAACATTGGGCAGGGTGGGAGGAAGGAGGGTCAGAGTGAGGTCCCTGCAGTTTCTGCAGGCTATCGACGAGACTGGACTTTGTGGACTTGACTGGGTGGTGGACAGATTTAACAAATCTAGAAGGAGAAGGAGGGGTTTGCCGAGCTGTCTGTAAGGGTTGCGGAAATCCAGACAGAATCAAGGCCCAAAACTTGGGTGGGGGTAGCAGGTTTGCCCGTCCCCGCCTCCACAACATTCACCCAGTGTGCTGTCAGGGAGATGTAGCATCCCCGGCCTCAAACCAAAGTGTTGGTGGTCAAATGGCCTTTTGCAGTAACCGTGTTACTCGGGCGTGGATGATGTTTTGGGACATGTGCCTGGGCAAGGCAGGGATGGCACAGAGGGAAAAATAGTGATGGCTTGGATTGCTTTCCCCTTTGCCTATGCCATCTGTGGTTGTCATAGGCAACGTGATTTTAAGGGGTGCAGAATTTTATCTTCTTTTTTGTCTAGTTTGGCTTGGGGTCCATGGCAATGTAGAGGAAAGAAGGTTTCCTTGTATGGTCTCACTTTACAGAGAGGTTATATTGTCTTTGCAGTGTATTGTTGAGAGGCTGTGATAGTGGCGTAATAATGCGACTTGGGCGCGTTATATGCACCCAGACATGCTTCCCCTGCTGTCCCAGTTGCATTCCAGCAGTATTGGCATCCTTTTCTGAGGTTTCAGGGTGGACTTGGTGACCTCCAAGTGGTCGAATTGAGATTTCCAAGTGGCGAGCATTTTTTTCCCATAGACTTTAATGGGATTCGATATTCGGTCGAATAGTCGAATATCGCGGTCTATTCGAATCGAATTTCGAACTTTCGATTATTTCACTACTCGCTCATCTCTACTCATGACATCAAAAAGATAATGTTCACTGTATTTTTCAATTTATGATCTCTACAGAGGACTTTCATACTGAAAACCAGTGGTGATCCCAGATCATAGACTTCATCAGTGTTCTGTTTTCAAATGTATCTTGTATCTTGACTAGCTTTCTCATTTAAAGGGGTTCTCTTGGAATTAAGAAAATGAAAATACTTAAATATTACTTTATTATAAATATATTTCCAAATACTTTTAATTTGTTATAATGGCTCGATTTGTCTAGAGAGCAATCATCATTGGAAATAAAATGTCCGCCGTCCTATTAGTACACACAAAACCTGCCCTTATCACACAGGACAAGTTACTTCACAACACTGAGGTAAAGAGCTGCCTCATCCTCCTCTTTGCTCTGCTTGTCAGGGATTATGATCCTGAATACAGATGATAAAATCTTCAGATGAATCTCTGTAGGAATGGCGTTCATGAGGAGACATGAAGTACTGAGAGGACAAATGAGAAAAAGATCTATGGCACACCAATAATTTTTCAGTTTGCTCTTATTTAATCCATAAATAGTGCATAGTCCACACTTTACATAATTAAATCATTCATCCAGTGTTTGTATATCTTAGATTGGCCAGGTATACATTCCCAACGTTTCGGTCTGTGATAGACCTTTTTCAAGGGATCTGTGGCCACTAGGAGTAGAAGGAAGGCTGGATGCGATGAGACTGAGAGGACAGACAGGACAGGTTATGGTAATGTGGGGCTGTGGTAATGGAGACTGCAAAGATGTTGCTGCTGCTCATTATCCACATCCCCACCTCCTCTCTGTACTTCATGTATCCTCATGAACGCTATTCCTACAGCGATTCAGCTGAAGATTTTATCATCTGTATTCAGGATCATAATCCCTGACAAGCAGAGCAAAGAGGAGGATGAGGCAGCTCTTTACCTCAGTGTTGTGAAGTAACTTGTCCTGTGTGATAAGGACAGGTTTTGTGTGTACTAATAGGACGGCGGACATTTTATTTCCAATGATGATTGCTCTCTAGACAAATCGAGCCATTATAACAAATTAAAAGTATTTGGAAATATATTTATAATAAAGTAATATTTAAGTATTTTCATTTTCTAAATTCCTGGAGAACCCCTTTAAAGGGAATCTGTCATCAGAAAATTACCTATTTAAATCATGTTTTTATGTTAAACATTTTTTTTCAGAATTTCTTTAACTAGTACTTAATATGTCTTTTATTATCTGACTATGCAGATAATTTTCTTTCAAATTACTCTCCGAAACAAACAGCTTTTCCTATGTGCAGCACCCCTGCTCCATTGGCATACATAGAACCCTGACTTGTACAGAATTAAAGAGTAAGCCACATTGTTCATGCCAACAGAAAACTTGACTAGTATTTTATTATTTTAATCATTTATGCTGGATTTGGCCCAGCTGCGAAGCACTGCCAACACTGACATCAATCTTCATATGGAAGGGAAAACTCCAATAATGTGGAATAATCATCTACCTTATTTGTGCTCTAAGTTATTATCCTCGGTCAAAAGCTAAAGACCAAGAATCTCAAGAGGATCATAAAAGGGAAGATGATCCATAAACTGCAGACCACATATACAATTTGGACATCTCTAATCAGATTAGTCTAAATGTTTAAATGGTGGCCAAGTATTTAACTGTCTGTAGATATAATCTACTGACATTAAATAGTCAGATGGGATGAAGCTATACAACTCAAAATGTGCTCTACATTATTCTTGTTGATTTGATCACTGAATGCATCCTATTAAATGGACGCAAATGTACATTCACATTAATCAACTGCATTCACACTGCTAGCTTCAGTACATTACAATGTTACTAGTAATGTATTCTGTAATGCTGTAGATTGCATATAAGAGTACTACAAGAAAAAGACATGCAGAGATTTATATATACAGTATCTCACAAAAATAAGTACACCCCTCCCATTTTTGTAAATATTTTATTATATCTTTTCATGGGACAACACTGAAGATACGACACTTTGATACAATGTAAAGTAATCAGTGTACAGCCTGTATAACAGAGTAAATTTGGTGTGCCCTCAAAATAACTCAACACACAGGCAGCAAAAGTGAGTGCACCCCTTAGTGAAAATGGCCAAATTGTGCACAATTAGCCATTTTCCCTCCCTGGTGTCATGTGACTTCTTAGTCTTACAAGGTGAATGGGGAGCAGTTGTGTTAAATATGATGTTATTGCTCTCACACTCTCTCATATTGGTCACTGGAAGTTCAACATGGCACCTCATGGCAAAGAACTCTCTGAGAATCTGAAAAAAAGAATTGTTGCTCTACGTAAAGATGGCCTAGTGCTGCCAGCATTGCTGAAGAGGTTAAAGGGGTGGGGGGTCAGCCTGTCAGGGCTCAGACCATACACCACACACTGCATCAAATTGGTCTGCATGGCTGTCATTCCAGAAGGAAGCCTCTTCTAAAGATGATACACCAGAAAGCCTGCAAACAATTTGCTGAAGACAAGCAGACTATGGACATGAATTACTGGAACCATGTTCTGTGGTCTGATAAAACCAAGATAAACGTATTTGGTTCAGATGGTGTCAATCATGTGTGGCAGCAACCAGGTAAGGAGTGCAAAGACAAGTGTGTCATGCCTACAGTCAAGTATGGTGGTGGGAGTGTCATGGTTTGGGGGTGCATGACTGCTTCTGGCTGTGGGGAGCTACAGTTCATTGAGGGAACCATGAATCCCAACATGTACTGTAACATACTGAAGCAGAGCATGATCCCCTTCCTTTGGAAATTGGGCCACAGGGCAGTATTCCAATGTGATAACGACCCCAAATAGGCCTCCAAGACAACCACAGCCTTGCAAAAGAAACTGAGGGTAAAGTTGCTGGACTGGCCAAGCATGTCTCCAGACCTAAACCCTATTGAGCATCTGTAGGGAATCCTCAAATGGAAGGAGGATGAGAGCAAGGTCTCTAACATTTACCAACTCTGTGATATCATCATTGAGGAGTGGAAGAGGATTCCAATGGCAACCTGTGAAGCCCTAGTGAAGGCTGAAAAAATACATCTGCCCATCTAGTTCATCCTGTTATCTTGCAAGCTGATTCAGAGGAAGGCAATAAAAAAACCCTGTGAGGTAGAAGCCAATTTTCCCCACTTAAGAGGGAAAAAATCCTTCCTGACTCCAATCAAGCCATCAGAATATCTAGGGGTGTACTCACTTTTGTTGCCAGTGGTTTAGACATTAATGGCAGTGTGTTGAGTCATTTTGAGGGCACACCAAATTTACATGGTTATACAAGCTGTACACTGACTACTTTACATTGTATCAAAGTATCATATCTTCAGTGTTCCGATGAAAACATATAATAAAATACTTACAAAATGTGAGGGGTGTACTCATTTTTTGTGAGATACTATGTTTTAAAATGGTCTATGAATAGTAGAGCTTGGCAATACATGGCATTGTCCATCTCTACTACCTTGAAGAAAAGTTTTTTTTTCTAACGATTCCTTGTGATCCCATAAAAAATATAGGAATAAGCTTTCAATCGTTATTCAATTTGCTGTCATGTCATTAAAAGGTTTTTTCTCATATCTCCAAAACTGAAGAACAGATACTACCCGCTCAAACATGACCTCTTCTAAGCTCTTCCCCGCTGTTGGTTCACTTATAGGAAACAGAGGACCACAAACTCCTGTTCTAATAATTGGGAGGTACTAGCAGTCTTATTTACACAGATGAAACATGTCTTGCTCAATTTATAGATATGTGACATATGTTTCTCAAGGGATACCCTCTTTAAAATATAATATCCAAAATCAGAACAAGGGATAGAGGCAGCACTCCAAGTATGTTACAAAACATGGTTCTACTTTATTCTAGATGCTAAGTTTCAGCTGTTATAGACTTTATCAAGCTTGTATCTGGAATAAAGGAGAACCACCTTTTGCAACATATTTGGAGTGCTGCCTCTATCCCTTGTTCTGCACTCAATTTTCCATCTTTAGGGGTGAGTAGGCCCAAACCCCCTTAGAGGCACACACCTTCATATCTTGATCACTAGGAGTGTTGTCCAGTTTTGATTTTTTTTTTATTGCCTGCTTTTACATATGTCATCATTGGTGGGCGTGTTGGTTTTGGAATTCTCACAAAATCCAACCTGGTATTTTCACAAGACCAGAGGCAATTCTCCAACAAGGTCAATCAGACTCAGGCCAGAAACAAAAACAAAAAAGTGTCTATGCTGCATGTTAAAAATTACAAAAATTACTAAATTACTAAAAATAAAAAAAAATAATTATTTAATTTTTTTTCATTATACTACTGTTGCCTGGCACTTGGATCCAAGGAAATAGACTTTTCTTTGCTATTAGACCACAATTTCAGATATAGTAATTTCCATGGAACATTGAGAATTCAGTGGCTCTTGTAATTATATCAGGCAATTGGACTCATAAACAATATAACATCATTTAACAAATAAATAACATATTACACTGTATTTATGTCTATAGGCACAATGTGATCTTTTATGATGAATGTAAAAGCCTGAATAATAGAACTTAAATCCAGAACATAATAATAAGGGATGAGCAAATTCCTTGAAATTCATTTTGGGTAAGAGTCAGATTCATTTCAGTTCAGAATTAATTCCACCTGAACAAACCTAACAAACAATCTGTTTAAAAACACACTGCACTGCTGGATATTTTTTGTAAATAAAAAAATGTTCCAAATACTGTAGTATCCCTTTTTGGTAGCATATCCTTTCTTCTCTGTCTTGTGACCTGTAAAATGGTGGTGGCAGCCATTTTGAGCGATTCATGTGAAACTAACCACAAAAGTCTCAGATACACTAGAATCAAATATTTTTTTAAATACTTTTGACAAATTTGATTTGTTTAGAATCAGTTCTCTTATTTCTAAAAATAATATATGATACAACAGATACAACAAATACAATACACATACAACTAAAAAGAGAGATGATGATAGATAGATAGATAGATAGATAGATAGATAGATAGATAGATAAGAAAACAGGTAATGTGAGCGGCACTGGGTATGCTGGATTATTCGGCTGCGGACTTTGATCCAAAAAGGCGTTGGTGCTTGTTCACACAGTATACCTATGTATGTATTTTTGTTTCCCTTTTTTTCTTTTCTCTTTTTTTATTTTTTCATTTAGCTTTTTCCTGCAGTATTAATATAGTTTTCCCTGCTCCGATGCTGTATAAAGTAGCTTATATTTATTTCAAGTTTGTTATTGTGTTATGATGCACTAGGTTTACGGCACAGATTTCTATCAGTATAACTATAGACCCGATATGCGTTCTTTCGCATGCGGGTCATATGCGTTCCATTGAAAGCGAACATGTGGATGAGGTAATACTGTGTGCCCAAGCATGCGCAATAAGGAAAATAGCACACCACGATCGCCGATATATGGATGTCCATGCTGGTTAGTTTCAGTGTCTCTATATTCCCATATGTTTTTCATGATTATGAATTATGCATAGATGCACAAGATAAACTTCAATTAATGAGTTATATTGTATTTATGCTCACATATGTATATTTTGAACTATATGATAAATGGATTCACTACTTGTATCACTGGAGGGATGATGTCACTATTATCATGTTTTTGTATGAATTTGAATTTTTATGTTAAATCATGTATAATATTCTTAATGAGCACAAGTAATTGTTTTACAAGGAGGTGTGTATATATATGTTTGAGACACCATTTGTATTGTATCACTGCTTGAGAAAAGTCCCAGTGAGAGGACTGAAACGTTGCGTTTTTGTTTGGTGATTAAAGAACACAACACTTGATACTATTTTCTGGGAGTGCTGTGAAATTTTTTATTTTTTTTATTTAGTGATAGATAGATAGATAGATAGATAGATAGATAGATAGATAGATAGATAGATAGATAGATAGATAGATATACACAAATTACAGAGCCTTCTAATCATTGTTGAGAAGATCTCAAGCTAAATTACCATACCATTTGATGAAATGCATATTTTGTCAACACAACTTAAACAGATTTCTGTCTAATAGAATCAATTAGTCAAAAGTTTATTTGCTCTTTGGGTTTTTAGTGGAAGGACTACAATACATAATGAGCTTTCTTCAACCCCTAAATCATTAGAAGCCTCTGAACTGATTAGCTACCCCTCCCAGAGAAACAAGGGGTTAAATGAACAAGTACTTACTTCTATTCCAGACTTGTCAAGTCTTGAATAAGCACTATCACTGAAAAGCAATGTTTAAATGGAGTCCTCAACAGTGAAGGAGTTATTATGGTACTTAAAAAGCCCTGGCAGTAATGACAGAAGGATGAATCACACAAAGAGAGAACATTCTCCACATCTTCTATTAATGGTTCATTTTTCTCACTTTCTTTTTTTATTCAAGAAATAACAATTAACAAGCATTAAAGGACTAAAGCATGTGCTTACCTTTGAGCATTGCTTGTGGTTCTGGCACCATATCAAGGAACCATTATTCTGCAAAAAATAGAGAGATCATTCAGTACAAACACAGTATCAATAGATCACTGCTCTTTCATAAGATATAAATCTAAAGTGACACCATTTCACCAAAGCCTTTTCTTTTCTTGGTTGGTGTAATCAATTGACCTGTCCATAATTGAGCCTTGTACAGAACCGTCAAAATCTAGAGTTTAGAACTAAGAAGCTATGTCCTGTTTTCGATCATTGCAGCCTAGACAATCTAGCTTAAAGGGGTTCTCTGGGAATTAAGAAAATGAAAACACTTAAATATTACTTCATTATAAATATATTCCCAAATACCCTACATTAGTTATAATGGCTCACTGAGGTAAAGAGCTGCCTCATCCTTCTCTCTGCTTGTCAGGGATTATGATCCTGAATACAGATGAGTTCATGAGCAGATGTGGCTAATGAGCAGCAGCACTTATGCAGTCTCCATTACCACAGTCTGTCCTGTCCATCCCCTCTGTACTTCATGTCTCCTCATGGACTCCATTACCACAAAGATTCAGCTAAATATATTAAACTGTATTCAGGATCATAATCCCTGACAGTCATAGCAGAGAGGAGGATGAGGCAGCTCTTTACCTCAGTGCTGTGAAGTAACTTGTCCTGCTGTGTGATTAGGACAGGTTTTGTGTGTACTAATAGGATGGTGGCCATTTTGTTTCTCCTAATCATTGATCCATAGACAAAATGAGCCATTATAAGTAATGAATGGTATTTGGGAATATATTTATAATGAAGTAATATTTGTGTATTTTCATTTTCTTAATTCCTGGAGAACCCCTTTAAGGACACAAGACTGGTGAGTAGCAAACAGTTTGTAGAAGGTATTGATTAAAACTGATCATGTCCACAGATGCCTTTGAGCCATTTGTTGGCTATATATGATGTGCAACATTGGCACCATTTTCTTTAGATTTATATATTGAAAAGCTTAAAGACTTTCTATTGAGTTGAGGTCATGTATAAAGGTCCCTCATGCACATTGGAGTATTGTTCGCTGTACATATCATTTTCATGGAGAGATTGAAGTATTCAATTTGAACTCCTGAATCTATTGTTCTTTCAACAGACAAGCCACCAACAGAGCATTCAGAGATAATGTAGCTGTTGGCTAAATCATTGTTTGATCAGCCGCTATTGAAAGTTTATGAAGATCTTAATTCATGCCGTAATTTTGTTCTTATTATCAGTCGAAGTCGAACCCCAACCAATTATGAAGTGACCACAATGCAGATTTATGCCACACAAACTGGAACTCAATACAGTCCCATTACTTTACCAGACTGGTGTGTAATTCTCTGCACAACATCTGGTTGGGAGAGGCAAAAGCTCCATTGCTTTTTCTAGGATTCTTTGGTGTCTCAGCAGTCAGACCATCGCTCATTATGAAACAATGTCATACCCTAACAATATGAAGTTATTTCACATACATAGCTTGAATATACCTTTAATTTAAATATTTGGTGTAATCTATCAATATAGACATGTCAGATTTTTGTATATGCTAGACAATAATACTTTTAATATTTTTTGCTGTGTCCCACAAAGATGGAAAACCAGTTGTTGAATATATTATATACGGCTGGGGAATATATTGGAACTAGAGATGAGTAAATTTGATTCTGGACCAATTCAACCACATCCATCATCTGGTTCTATTCAGATTTAAATTGATTGTATCTGAATTAAAAAAAGTGTATCAATAGCCCTGAACAGGTGTCGATGACATTCTGGTCTCACTCTCTCACAAACCAAACGTTCTGCTGAATCAAGTCACTTAAAATTCTGATTCTATACAGTCCAAAATTTTCCCAAAATTTGGGTCAAATTCTGATTCTACAAAATCAAATCTCTCATCTCTAATTGCAAAGGGGCAGATTTACTAAGACTGGCATTAACAGTGCAGCAACCAAATTTAATATAAGGTGCATGTATCCTAATAAATTTGTTGTATCCCATACTATACTATGAGGCAGGAAACAGTGATCCTTGCCTGGGATCCAACCCGATTTCTGCCTACTTGCACTGCAAGCCCTGTGCGGCAAGTCTGCAACTAGTCAACATTCCCTGTTCTGCTAAGTGCAAGACAGACACAGGGATGCAACCACACAGAGAAGGGTCATAAGGAAATAGGTCAAACCCAGAAGGACAATACAGTACAAAATCAGAGGATGGAGGGTAGTCAAAATAGCCAAAGTCAGAACCAAACGAGTATCATGGTACAAAATCACAACACAAAGGAACATCAGAGGCAAGCCCAGGTCAATATCCTGAACAGTCTGAAACACTCACAGACAGAACCAGGAGCACAACAAGGGAGTAAACTCATAACTGGCAAGGGATTTAAACAGAGCACCAAGACCCAGGATCACAACCAGATCAGTCCATGACTCAGTGCTCCATTAGTCAGACAAAGCACACAGGAACAGAACAGTTGAATAATCGAGCACAGCTGTGAAAGAAATAGAGCATTGCATCGTGTAGCTAGGGATGCTGTCGCATAACTAGGGGCCTTGGCTTCACAGCACGTCTCTCCCAATTCCGTAAGGCTGAATCTGGAGATCTCGCCCCCGGAGCCCGGACAGGTAAGTTAGCGACAGTCTGTGCTCCAAAAGCTGAAATCTGCACCAGCTGCGGCTAGCACTAGCTATAAAGAGCCTCCATCACAATTCTGGCAAAAAAAGGATGAAATAGTGCTGCATACAGCAGTATTATGTGCAGCAAAATTTCTACACTCAAGCTGGCACCTGGTAGACCACCTGATTGGATCCAACAGGCGTCGGCAGTGTACAGCATCTGCTGGATCCACAGAATAACGGAATCTTAAACACATATGTGAAACTAGCCTAAAGCTATTCAGAAACTGGAGAGACAAGTGAGAAAAAGCATGTCATGAGTGGCATAATATTTTAGGGTATTATGAATTGATAACAAGACTTATCACTAATAGATGCAATTTCTTGAAATACACGAATAAGTACTTAAAGGGGTTGTCCCACGAAAAATATTCTACAGTTTTCAAACCAGCACCTGGATCTGAATACTTTTGTAATTGCATGTCATTAAAAATTTTGTATAGCTACTGAGTTATTCAATACAATGTATCTGTATAGGACCACTTAATTTCTTATTTCTTTGACCTGGTCACTGAGCAGGCCGCACATGCTCAGTTTCAACTTTTAACTGCCTCCTGAGCTGTGATAGGGAGAGCTGAGACACGCCCCCTGAGCTGCAGCAGAAAAGACACTCCCCCTGAGCTGTCAGCTTGATATAAATCTAGCAGAGCAATGAATGGGGAGATCTCTGGATCCATGTGAGGTACAGGGCTGGTTCTAACTTTGTTAAATAGAGGTTGTCATGTACTATATGATGTCTGATTTTCATTTTTGACATTATTCGTGGGATAACCCCTTTAAATTATGGAATGTGCTATTTCACTTTGATCCTCTGTTATTAAGACTACTTGTCTTCATTGGTAAGCAGTGATTTTATTAAACTAGTAATTTTAATACCTTCTTCAATTTATCATATAAGCTTGTGCTTGTGCAGTATGAACCAGCCACACAAGGCTTGGCAGAGGAAGACCGTTACAGGCCAAGAGCCTAATAGTTAAGTAGAGATTAGTGTAGTAGTTAAGCATTTGGCCCCGTTTTGTGGTCAGTAATTGCCAAACCAGGGCTCAACTAAATGTTATTGCTGGAAGGGAGACAAATTGTTCAAGGCGAATAAACCATGAACATCTACCAATATTAACATCAAAGGTTTGATTTAGAAAGTTAAAAATAATGTTTAAATGATCTAACAGCATGAAATTCTTAATTGGGAAGAAAAATAAAATTCTTGCTGGTTTAGGTTGTCCAGAGCAGAAATCATAACCTTACTAAATTGTTAAAATGGTTTGCTGGGAATAGATGAAAATATGCAAGAGTCTAAGGGAAACTGAACTACTATGCTAGAGAGCTGCATGGGGAGCAGTTCCTTGATCATACAATATATCCATAAAATCTACAATAAGCAGGTCTTCTACAAGTAGGAGGCCACAACCTGCCAATTGGACAGCAGAAAAGAGATTACACCTGAAGCTGGCCATACAAGTGAGATGTTAGCAAGCTCTGCCTCTGATGTCACCAGATGTAAGGCAGCTATCATATAAGTCAATGTTCAACCCTTTAAATAAACATTGAGACATGACTTGGATAATAAATAACCCAGGAGAAAGGGGTAGTTAAAAAGGTTCCCACAAAAACTACACTATACTGCAAGTCACTCATTTTACTCTAAAGTACCATACTCTACCTCTGTACGCCACAAATTCATATGGAGAGATTTTTCTGTTGGATTCTGTAACTTTAGATGTCTAGACCTTCACCAAATTTATCACACTGACTCAGGCTGGATGATAAATAGGATGTATGTCTAGACACTTTTGACTAAGTTTGAGACAAAAATTCTATTTGAGAATTGTGGCACAATTATGGTGCAAAATGTCATGCCTTCTTCTCAGGCAACGCACAGAAAATGTTTCTAAACCTAGATTTGCCAAATTGTGACATGTTTTGGCGCAATGTATGTCAAAAACTAGGTGCACTTGTTACTTGCTAGGATGGTATAGCACACCCCTCTTTGGTGCCACTCTGAAAAAGCAAATGCCAAAAAGAAACTCATACACACAACTGATCCGTTTTCTAATATTAGCTCTAAGCCTCTAGATGTCAACAAGAATATTTCAACTTCGACCATGTTTTGCCATTGCAAATCTAAAAAGGTTTTACAATATATATATATATACTAGCAGAAAGACCCGGCTTCGCCTGGGTATATTTCATCTATTTCATTTAATGTTTCTGTGTGTCGTTGCAGAGAGAAAGTCAATGTAGCTGACAGGAGGTGATTTTTACCTTCATTTTTTCAATCCCTATTGGCTGCGGAGTGGGAGGGGGTGTGGTTTAATGGGACACGGGGGGGGGGGTTAAGTCCTTCATTTCAGGGTGGCCTGAATTATAGGTTAATGCCATGGTAATTTGAAGAAACACAATGGGTAGCAGTGGAAGAAAACATTGCTTTGCGCGGGTATATTTAATCTATTTCATTTAATGTTTCTGTGTGTCGTTGCAGAGAGAAAGTCATCCTCCCTCCCATCCCTGCAGCTGACAGATGTTGATTTTTACCTTCAATTGTTCAATCTCCATTTTTACGTTATATCTCAGTGATACAAATCCATTGCACACAGCAGTGTGGAACAGTTGTAGTCTATAATTAGTCTATTTTATCTAAAATTTTTGTGTGTCATTGCAGAGAGAAATTCACCCTCCCACCCCTGCAGCAAACAGAAGTTTATTTTTACCTTTATTTTTTCAATCCCCATTGGCTGCGGAGTGGGAGGGGGCGTAACCTGACAGAGTCAGGGGCGTGGATTAGCAAGACGCTTCACATGGGTGTATTTAATCTATTTCATTTAATGTTTCTGTGTGTCGTTGAAGAAAGAAAGTCAACCTCCCACCCATCCCTGCAGCTGACAGAAGTTGATTTTTACCTTTATTTTTTCAATCCCTGTTGGCTGCGGAGTGGGAGGGGGTGTGGCCTTACTGAGTCGGGGCGTGGCTTAGCAAAGCGCTTCGCATAGGTGCATTTAATCTATTTCATTTAATGTTTCTGTGTGTCGTTGCAGAATGGCTGCGGAGTGAGAGGGGGCGTGGCCTGACAGAGACGGGGCGTGGCTTAGCAAAAGGCTTCGAACGGTTGTAGTCTATAATTAGTCTATTTCATCTAAAATTTTTGTGTGTCGTTGCAGAAAGAAATTCACCCTCCCACCCCTGCAGCAAACAGAAGTTTATTTTTACCTTCATTTTTTCAATTCCCGTTGGCTGCGGAGTGGGAGGGGCCATGACCTGACAGAGTCGGGGGCGTGGATTAGCAAGACGCTTTGCATGGGTGGATTTAATCTATTTTATTTAATGTTTGTGTGTGTTGTTGCAGAAAGAAAGTCAACCTCCCACCCATCCCTGCAGCTGACAGAAGTTGATTTTTACCTTTATTTTTTCAATCTCTGTTGGCTGCGGAGTGAAAGGGGGTGTGGCCTGACAGAGTTGGGGGTGTGGCTTAGTGAGACCTGGGGCGGGGGTTTTAAGTACTTCTTTTAGGGTGGCCTGAATTAAAGGTCAATACCATGCTTATTTATGAGCCCACGCAATAGGCAACAGTGGAGGAAAACATCTTTTATTACTACTGAACTGTAGTAATAGAAAAAAACATAAGTTATATTTATGGTAACCGGAATACCTTTAACAGTGTCAGTGAATAGAAATGGATGAGATCCTCAGCTGCTGATAATTACCTGGTTGATATGGAAACCTGCCCTCCCTGTGTGACTTTGCAGAGAATGGCAGTTGGAGTTTAAAACCAAAGCTCCCAGTTGTAATGTTGGCTAATGGAGATCATATTTTGGGAATATCTCGGGTACGGTACGTCCTAGAGAGATGAGACCTGGTCTAAAACCTTCCCGGACACCTGATGTACCTGTGTGCCGAATTTGGTGAAAATCGGTCCAGTAGTTTGGTCGCGCATAGAGAACAGACAGACAGACAGACAGAAATTCATTTTTATATTATTAAGAGATATCTCTTAATAATATAAAAATGAGTTTCTGTCTGTCTGTCTGTCTGTCTGTTCTCTATGCGCGACCAAACTACTGGACCGATTTTCACCAAATTCGGCACACAGGTACATCAGGTGTCCGGGAAGGTTTTAGACCTTTTAGGTGTTAGGTCTCATCTCTCTAGGACATAGCGTTCCTGAGATATTACCAAAATATGATCTCCATTAGCCAACATTACAACTGGGAGCTTTGGTTTTAAACTCCAACTGCCATTCTCTGCAAAGGCACACACGGGGAGGGCAGGTTTCCATAACAACCAGGTAATTATCAGCAGCTGAGGATCTGATCCATTTCTATTTACTGACACTGTTAAAGGTATTCCGGTTACCATAAATATAACTTATGTGTTTTTCTATTACTACAGTTCAGTAGTAATAAAAGATGTTTTCCTCCACTGCTGCCTATTGCGTGGGCTCATAAATAAGCATGGTATCGACCTTTAATTCAGGCCACCCTAAAAGAAGTACTTAAAACCCCGCCCCAGGTCTCACTAAACCACACCCCCAACTCTGTCAGGCCACACCCCCTTTCACTCCGCAGCCAACAGAGATTGAAAAAATAAAGGTAAAAATCAACTTCTGTCAGCTGCAGGGATGGGTGGGAGGTTGATGTTCTTTCTGCAACAACACACACAAACATTAAATAAAATAGATTAAATACACCCATGCGAAGCGTCTAGCTAATCCACGCCCCCAACTCTGTCAGGTCACGCCCCCTCCCACTCCGCAGCCAATAGGAATTGAAAAAATTAAGGTAAAAATAAACTTCTGTTTGCTGCAGGGGTGGGAGGGTGAATTTCTCTCTGCAACGACACACAAAAATTTTAGATGAAATAGACTAATTATAGACTACAACTGTTCGAAGCCTTTTGCTAAGCCACGCCCCGTCTCTGTCAGGCCACGCCCCCTCTCACTCCGCAGCCATTCTGCAACGACACACAGAAACATTAAATGAAATAGATTAAATGCACCTATGCGAAGCACTTTGCTAAGCCACGCCCCGACTCTGTAAGACCACGCCCCCTCCCACTCCGCAGCCAACAGGGATTGAAAAAATAAAGGTAAAAATCAACTTCTGTCAGCTGCAGGGATGAGTGGGAGGTTGATCTTCTTTCTGCAACGACACACAGAAACATTAAATGAAATAGATTAAATACACCCATGTGAAGCGTCTTGCTAATCCACGCCCCCGACTCTGTCAGGTTACGCCCCCTCCCACTCCGCAGCCAATGGGGATTGAAAAAATAAAGGTAAAAATAAACTTCTGTTTGCTGCAGGGGTGGGAGGGTGAATTTCTCTCTGCAACGACACACAAAAATTTTAGATGAAATAGACTAATTATAGACTACAACTGTTCGAAGCCTTTTGCTAAGCCACGCCCCGTCTCTGTCAGGCCACGCCCCCTCTCACTCCGCAGCCATTCTGCAACGACACACAGAAACATTAAATGAAATAGATTAAATGCACCTATGCGAAGCACTTTGCTAAGCCACGCCCCGACTCTGTAAGACCACGCCCCCTCCCACTCCGCAGCCAACAGGGATTGAAAAAATAAAGGTAAAAATCAACTTCTGTCAGCTGCAGGGATGGGAGGGAGGATGACTTTCTCTCTGCAACGACACACAGAAACATTAAATGAAATAGATTAAATATACCTGCGCAAAGCAATGTTTTCTTCCACTGCTACCCATTGTGTTTCCTCAAATTACCATGGCATTAACCTAAAATTCAGGCCACCCTGAAAAGAAGGACTTAAACCCCCTCCCGTGTCCCATTAAACCACGCCCCCTCCCACTCCGCAGCCATGGGGGCGTGGGATTGAAAAAATGAAGGTAAAAATAAATTTCTGTCAGCTGCAGGGATGGGAGGGAGGATGACTTTCTCTCTACAACGACACACAGAAACATTAAATAAATAGATGAAATATACCCAGGCGAAGCCGGGTCTTTCTGCTAGTATATATATATATATATATATATATATATATAATAATTTTTTGTGTGAATATATATATATATATTCACACAAAAAATTAAATACTTTGTTTCCTACTGATTAACAGACCTATTGTGACCACAGTCATTCCCAAATCAGTAGTAGGGTCAAAACAAGATCTAACTGTGAAGGGATTGATTCCATAAGGAAGTAGAACTATCACATATCTGTGGATGTTCATTCTCTTACATTTTTCTCGATAGGGGAGTAAGTCTTAGGATAATGTGTCATAGGAAAATAGATCATGACTGCAAGCTGCTCTTAAAAGAGACCTTTGCTGTTTAATCCATGACATGATGGTCACAAGCAGCAGGAAGCATCAGCACTTGTTACAGTCTGTTAAGCAGCACTGTCATGTTGGCTTTAATACAGAAATCTAATATGTTTACAACAAGGAGTATGCAGATAATCTAGTCTTCCCAGTCCAACACATTTCTAAACGGACCACCTCACATCACATCAGCTAATCTGTCAGATTTTGATGGAATTCACAAAATGGACACAGGCCCAGGTTGTAGAGATAGGTCTCTTCTTTGTGGTATTTAGTAGTGTTAAGCGAATCAAAGCATTCAAAGTTGAATTTGGTTTAAAGTTTAGGAAAACGTCAATTTGCAAGGAATACCTAAAATGGTGGTTTCACATGTTACAAAGCAAAACTAAGTGTAGAGGAGACAAGCCCAGGAACACAAGATCACCCATAATGCCATGCAGCCAGCCAATCCGCAGATAGCCATCCCCTGTGATGTCACATCCCTATAAAACCCCCATCCTGTGCGGTCTCCACCATTGTCCTGTGAGCTAAGCATAGGGAGAGATGTGGCAAGCACTCAAGGGCTAGGGATAGTGTTGCTGAAAATGATTAATAGAAGAATTGAGGAGTCTGGTGATGGTCGGAAATCTAAGCAGTTCAATCCTTACCATTTAGACAACTGTTACACATAGCATGAATATACATATATATATACATTTCAGATCATATGCTATACATGCATCTTCTGAACCGAGGTAGATAGGAACCATATATAGAAGACATGTTGTATTACTGACAAAGTCTCTGAGCTCTGGAGCACATTCACAGTAGGAAAAGAGTTCTACACAATTCTGACGGTATATGAATTGACTATGTGCTACTGGTTTAGTAATGTGCTTTTATGTACTTTTAGATGTGGCAATTTCCCAGTAAGTGCAATGAAATAGTTAATTGTCACAATAGTGTGTCGCTTTAATTGCTAGATCATTGCACAACTGCATTTACAAGTAGTGATTACAGCCAAACGGTATAGCATAGTTGAAGATCTGCAATCCATTACTTAAAGTGGTTGTGCATTACTATTTACATGTTGGGATAATTGTAGGGGATGGCTGGAATTAGGTAAATCATATGAGCTAGGTAGGTACCTTTAATATTACAACAACTTATCTTAAATAATGAGGTCACTATAATGTGGCCATGTGCAAGTAGATATCCAAGTTTTAGAGAGATATTGACCTATAATTAGACCCCGATTCCACTGTTAGCACTAGTATTTCAATAAAGTCTTTCACTTCATTCTTGCATGTAACAAAAGTACTACACACAGCCTGATAACTATCATCATAAATGGCCTAAAAATGAATATTTCTATGAATTCTATCTGTAGAATTCTGAATATATATCTGTAGTTATAATGGAACATGGAGAAAATCCTCCACACTGCTCTCCTTTCGAACACTGCACTTGTGGAAAAAAATGTTTAATTTAGATTTCCTAAACCAAATCTATAACAAAGCAGTAGACTTCAGAGGAACAAGATATATCTTAGTAACCAACTTTGTTAATTACATGATACATTTACAAAACCATGCTGTACAAAGTGGGAAATACGATAAAGCAACATCTAACGGGTGGAACCCAATGAAGCAATATCCTGTAGTTACATGAAATGGATGTTCTACACTCTAAAGTAGTTTTGGCTAGACAATACCATATTAACTTCCTGATGACTAAAATTAGTGTATATGACATCATAGCCGTTCCTTCATCCACATATATGTGAGATAAGAAGAATAACAAAAAGCCTCCCCTTTTCTCTCATCTTCTGTCTGTTCAACCATTTCCTTTACAAGGTGCCTTGTATGACAAGTTGATAGATTGCTGCACCTAATTACTAATCATTACTAAGACACAAGAAAACAACAAAGTGACAGAGGTCAAGATAACAACATTTTGCCTTTTAGTTTGTCTATACTAATGCTGATAAATGATAGATGAAAATAATTTATTCCTTATAATTGTTAGCCTCGGTCTCAGACCGATGTCCTCCCCAACAAGATGGATATCCAGGTAATATGTCATGTATACATGACTTACTACTAAAATAATTCAGTTAATGGAAAACTCAAATTACTTTACATAAGCTTTTTTGGCATGTTTCTATGTCTAACCAGTACAGGTTTAACGTCTCTTTGTGGAGGTTTGAATGTTGACCATCACTGATCGGTAGAAAGAAGTAGTTTGACTTTTTCCAAAGTCTTGTTGGTAATCATTTGACTATAATAAACCAAACACAAGTATAAAATAGTCCAGCATCTCAGAATGCATCAATCGCCAGTACCAATGTCTGAAATGCATAGGAGATGTTTGGCTCTCTTTGCAATCCTATGTTATGTATGGATTATCTTGAATAAAGCCCTTATTTATGAATACTGAAATACTGGACTATTTTTCATGTTAATTTCTCTCATTCGTGCAGCACAGATTCTGGGAGGGGAGCAAAAAGAAAGTTGGGCTGAGTACAAGTTTTTTTTTTATTATTAACAAAACGTGACACAGAGATATGCAAATTGTCATTCACTGCAGTCAGACTATAATCTGAAATCGGTGGCATGTCCTAGTGAAAGGTCATCAACATCTATACTGAGACAATCTATTTAAGGGATATTCTAGGATTTTATTACTGATAGCTTATCCTCAATTTCTAATCAGCAAGAGTCTGACACTCCGCAGACCCGTACTCCTGTTAAACAGCTGTTCTTCAGGTTTTTCCCCACTGGAAGTTTCAGCTGGAACTTCACAACTATGCCCACTGTGTAGTGGACAGATCTGGTTATTGCAGCACTTCTCTGATTGAAGTGAATGGGAGCAGCACTGTAGAAATCAGCACTATCTACTACATAATGAATGGAGCTGTGTAGTTCTGGTGCCGACTTCCAGGGTTGGATGTACCCCAGAACAGCTGATTGGCAAAAGTGTGGGGTGTCAGACTCCGGCCAACCGAATATTGATGGCCTATCCTGAGGATAAATCATTAATAATAAAATCCTGGAATTCACCTTTAAATGGGTTGTCAAATACCCATTTCCAACCAGGCAGACCCTCTGATATGAATCAGGACAAAAGCTTTTTTTGGAGATCCAGTGACATACCAGGCTCTCCATGGGTAAAGTGAGGCAGAGGCGTCCGCCTAGAAGTGTGCCCAGTGACTTCACCGCCACTAATCGGCAGGCTTTAGCGCTGCCCTAGCCTGTGAAACAGTTAGGGCAGCGTTATATACCACCCATCAATGCCAGTGATGTCACCGACAACACTGCTAGGCAGAAGCCTCCGTCACATGATGAATTTTGCACCTTTATTTATGTCCATTGGTCTGAACTACTACTGCCTACCTCTTCTTTGGTAGATATGAGACCCAGATATATATATATATATATCTTCCTGCTGCTACATCACCATATTTCCCCTTAAGGAAGCTGACAGCAAAATGTGCATTGGGGCATTAACGTGACGGTCCACTGCTGTTTTACCTTGGTCCCTAATAGGATAGTACTAATTTTATCTATGATTTGCACTTTGTTTGATACAGTTGCATCCTCAATATATACCATTGTATGTGGAGATATACAATTTTACACTCCGTGGGACATTTATACTAAAAATAATTGGTTGAAGAAGGATTTAATTACCTGAAACGTCACAAACTTTCATTAAGGAGTGCTGTCTCCACTGTTCTTTATTTTTTTTGTCTATCCTGTTTTTTTGGGGATGCTGACCCATACCCCCAGTGAGACGTGCTCCCATCATATTCTTTCATTGGGAAATGCTGTCCATACAGGAATTATTTTGGGACATTTATACTATGTTGTGATTTGTTGCACCTTTGTGACCCTCCAACTGGGTCAATTTTAATCTTTGTTTTTAACTCTCCTATTGGAGTAGCTTTTTGTATTTGATTATTATAAGTCTTAAACTCTTTATGTCGGTGCTTGCTATAGGTTATAATTTTTTGCATCATTGAACTTGTATATCATATATCGGTGGTATGGACTCTAATTGGGTATATAGTTCTTGTAATTGGTGTGGAGGCACATTTCTGGTTGGATTTAATCTTGAAAATGAAGGAAACCATGGCACTATAGCATTACTAATGTGAAATAGGTTGGGCCCATAAAGGTACTGAAAGAGGTGGTGTAAATAGATTTAATAAACTCCTCTGCACTTTAAGTTCAATTATGCCGAACAGAATATAAGATTTCTTTCAACTGAGCAGGTGTTCTCAATATTATTTTATTCTGGGATTAAGGCATTCTACACATCTGATTTTTGGAAATTCCCACTTCTAATGCCTTCAGGATGTATGTTTCCAAGCCTAATGGAATCTTAGTGAACCACATGGCTTGAACACTTTTACATAATGCATACAATGATGCCTAATATTTATACAAGTCAAAATATAGTCTTACATCTACTGTATGCCCTATTAACTAACAAACGTATACAACAATGAAAACCACATGAAAGGAGATGCTGATGTCGTCATTGTATAGACTGCTGGTTATTATAAATCTTACGTCCTTTTGTGGTGAATATCATTAGGCTTTATCTCAGTGACAGCTTTTTACTAGCAACAAGTAAATGTTTCTTTACAAAGAACATTCCTATCTAATGATGTCCTCATGGAAGAATTCAACTGTGCATCAACACATTGTCTAACACTTGCTTAATGCATGTGAACTATTAAAAGATATCTTGAATCAAAATGAGTTAAGAAGAGACAGCGCTCTAGACACATTGTTTCATACATCATTCTGAAATGATGATTGCAATTGGAATCTTTAAATTTTAATTATTTGTGAAAAATAAAACGTTTATGTATTAGAAGTTAGGGATGATTAATGCATAACATTGTGCCTTTGACAACTCCTTAATGAAGTTCTGAGACCATTTGGCATTAGTGGTCACTTCAACTTACAAAGAAAAAAGTTAAGAATAATATTGTCTCTTAACATTGCCATTACTCATTACAATAGCATCAAAAGATTCCAACGTTGTCTAGAAATGGTGGACTCGAAGTTCTAGCAGCAGATACTGTAAAGCCTAGAACTTAGATTGTCCTGATGTTGTTCCTACAAGCTTCACAAGATGAGCAGCAGCTTTATATGCTTACATGCTTTGATAATGCCAATGATTTGACCCAGCGGCATACGCAAAAATCTTGGGACCCCATAACAACGTTTAGAATTGCCCCCCTCCCTCTTGATAATGTATCCTGACATGTATTTGATATGATAAGTGTCCATCTCTGGAGAATTACAGTTTGCTCAATCTTAAGGATTATGGATGTTGTTGGATGGATATGTATATGTTATGACGTGTCAATTTCCTTTTTGGTAAATTTAAATGTGTACCTGTTCATACTTTGTGCCTTTACTCAATAAAAAGACAATTTGAAAGAAAGAATTGCCCCCCCCCCACACACACACACACACACACACCTACATATAGCTAAGGATAGGCCTTCAGCAGTCTAAAGACATGTTCATATCTGTGCTGGCGGCTTCGTTCAGGGCCTTCATAGTAGTTACTGCCAAAAGGGGCTAACAAAAAAGTCCTCAATGCAGGACTGTTTATTTATGTAAAAAAAAGCAGGCGCCTAAAAGGGCCCCATTATAATCAATAAGGTCTGTTCCGCGCCATTTGCGTCAATTATGCACCCCCATTTCCGCATTTTTTATTGTTCTCCTCTAACAGAGCAGAACAATAAAAATAACAAATGTTGATGTGAGTGTGTCCTGTGGACACCCCTAAATATTTAAAAAAATGTATTCCTACCATATTTTTCCCAGATCCTGCTTCATAAAAAGCAGAAACCTTAGCAGTTGAGGTATAAACTTAAGTGTAGTCAATGAGAGGATTTTCTCTGACTTAAAGCCTCACTAGCATTCTTCCTATGTATAATGTATTGATATCTACACATCTCTATATATCAGTGCAATTCATTGGATAACAGCAATAAAAACAAAATGAAGCAAATGAAATTACAATAAACACATTTTGTGTGTGTATATACAGCTATAATTAATAGAAATAAAATATTTATTTTGCTCCATTGCATTTTTGGAAATTATTAAATAAATCATATTTTTGTTGGGACCTATACAATATGCTGACGTATAGCGATGTATTTATAGATATCAGTACATTATACTTGGGAAGAATACTAGCCAGGTTTTCAATCAAAGAAAATCCTCTCATTGACTACAGTTAAGCCATTAAGCCTGTGGCTCAACTGCTGAGGTTTCTGTTTCTACAGCAGGTCCTGGGTTCTAGACCAAAACAGATAATCTGGAAAAAAAACTGAAATAAAAATTTTAAATACACAGAGGTTTCCTCAAGCACTATTAGAAAATTTGACTCTTTAGAAAAGAGCAACGACTCCTAACCATGACTCTTTAGGGAAGTGCAGGGACTGTTTACACTATCCTGGCTGGGTCCAATAGTAACTGTATGGCCTGCCTGATTTGACCCATTGTGATTATCTCTTTTCAGGCACAGACAGGCATTTAAGGAGCATTTGGCACTAATTGTAGCCTGCACACAGACTTTGAACAGCTTGCTATATTGATTGCTATGTTGCCATTTGGATAAATGAATGTTTTTGTGAAATATCATTCCACACATCGACAACTTGACTGTGAATAAGGCACTTGTACGGAAAGGTGTCAACCAGTTTTTCCTCACATGGAAAATTCCTTTTGATAATACAATATTTTTCTTACATTGCAATGTGTCCAAATGAAATACTTTTAAGCATCTGATGCAAGTATAAAGAACGTGTTTGGCTGAAAGGAAACATCCACAGAGAAACAGTTCCTGGAATGCTTTAAAATAGGTGCAATATGTAACATTTGTAGAGTTGTCTGGCAGTTACTATATACTTGAGTATTAAGTAACACTAAGCAAGAGCTCACACTATAGGGGTCAGTTTATTTAATATTCTAAAACGTGTAAAAATCATGTAGTGCCGCACCTGCCTTTAACCTTCCAATTTACAAGCATTCCTTTCATATGGTTTGGGACCCATTGAAAAGATATATATTATAGAGCATGTAGCTGTGTTTAGAAGGCAAGGACATGGATTTTAGTTTAAGTTTTTGAAAAATAAATACTGTACTTCTGTAAAATAATTTGTAATTACTGAAATTTTAATGCAGAAAAACTGACTATTTTGTCAAATCTCAACACTACAGCTTCATAATAATAATAATAATAATAATAATAATAATAATATTTATTTATTTATTTATTTATTTATTTAGTGCCAAAATATTCTGCAGCAGTTTACTGTAAAATCAGGGTGTTCATGTACAAATAAAATCATATATTACATAGCAACAAACAAATCAGCAATTAAAACAAGAGGAATGAGGATCCTGGTAATAAGAGCTTACAATCTATGAGGAGATAGGGATGACACAAAAGGTATAAAGTGCATGTTTTATACAATGGTCCAGCCATCTTAACATAATTGGGGAGTAGATAAAAGCTGAATGAGCCATTCACCAGCTAATATCTGTAGTGCTGTTAAGTGCATGTGGTGTGGTGGATACTATTGGATGACAGGTCAGGTTCTGAGCAATAATGTTGAAGTGGAATGAATGGAGAAGAGTTAGATTAGGGGATGTGATAGGCCAACCTAAAAAATGTGTTTTTAGGAAGCACCTACAATTGTGGATGCTGGGAACTAATTTAATTGCTTGGGGAAGGGCATTCCTGAGAACTCGATTTGCGGAGTAAAGAATAGAGTGATAGACAGAGATTAGTGAGGAGATATATGGGAGTGCACAACTGTGAGTAATTTTTTGGGTGAGAGTGAGAACTTTTTTTGAATCCTATACTGTATGGGCAACCAGCGCAATGACTTGCACAGGGTGGAGGCATCAGTGCTTAGTGCTTGTTGATGGAAACCCTTAATGTAAAAGTTGTGCAGAACATGGATCCACTCTCCACGCATTGGTGGATAAAGGGGTTCTCCAGGAATTAAGAAAATGAAAATCCGTAAATATTACTTTATTATAAATAAATTCCCAAATTCCTTTCATTAGTTATAATGGCTCGTTTTGTCTGGGGAGCAATGATTAGGAGAAACAAAATGGCCGCCGTCATATTAGTGCCCACAAAACCTGTCTTAATCACACAGGAGGACAAGTTACTTCACAACACTGAGGTAAAGAGCTGCCTCATCCTCCTCTCTGCTTGTCAGGGATTATAGTCCTGAATACAGTTAATTTGAGCTTCAGCTGAATCTCTGTAGGAACGGAGTTTATGAGGAGACATGAAGTACAAAGGGGAGGTGGGGATGTGGTTGTGTCCTGCTGTGTGATTAGGACAGGTTTTATGTGTACTAATAGGACGGCAGCCATTTTGTTTCTCCTAATGATTGCTCCCCAGACAAAATGAGCCATTATAACTAATGCAAGGTATTTAGGAATATATTTATAATAAAGTAATATTTAGGTCAGCGCTGACCGCGGCACATGTGGTGTGCGGGAGTAAATGAATTCAGGATGGTGAGCGGGGGGGGGCCATCGGGTCCCCGCGCTGCTGTGACGGGGACCCGATGGCTCGGATAGCAGCCCGATGCCTTCCTTAGGCATCGTGGCTGCAATCCCTGCGTGCCTATGCGATCCAGCCCCCTGGATCCCACAGGAAGCAGGCTGTAAGTGTATTACACTGAGTAACACACTTACAGCCAATGCATTACAATACAAAAGTATTGTGATGCATTGTAAAGGGGATCAGACCCCCAAAAGTTAAATAAAGTGGGAAAAAAAAGTTAAAAAATAAAGTTTCTTAAAAAAATAATAATAAAAGTTTCAAGTAAAAAAAGCCATTTTACAAAAAAAAGTTTAAAAAAATTGTAAAAAAAAAAGGTAAAAAAAGAAAGATAAACATATTAGGTATTGCCGCGTCCGTATCGATCGGCTCTATAAAAATATCACGTCATCCACCTCACCAGGTGAATGCAATGAAAAAAAAAACATGCCAAAACAGACGTTTTTTGGTCACCTTCTCTTACAAAAAGTGTAATAGCATTCGATCAAAAAGGCATATTTGTCCCAAAATGGTACCAATCAAACCATCATCTTGTCCCGCAAAAATGATACCCTACCTGAGACAATCGCCCAAAAAATAAAAAAAATATGGCTCGCTGAAAATGGCAACACAAAAAAAAGATTTTATTCTGTTCAAAAATAAATCTAATGTGTAAAACTTTCCAAAAATAAAAAAGTTACACATATTGGGTACCGCCACGTCCGTAACAACCTGCTCTATAAAAATATTACATGAGATGGCCCCCCAGGCAAATGCTGTAAAAATAAAAAATAAAAACTATGCCAAAACAACCATTTTTTTCCCTCTTGCCTCACAAAAAGTGTAATAGCAGGCGATCAAAAAGGCGAATTTATCCCAAAATGGTACCAATCAAACCGTCATCTTGTCCCGCAAAAATGATACCCTACCTGAGACAATCTCCCAAAAAATAAAAAAAATATGGCTCTCTGAAAATGGCAACACAAAAAAAGATTTTATTCTGTTCAAAAATAAATCTAATGTGTAAAACTTTCCAAAAATAAAAAAGTTACACATATTTGGTACCGCCGCGTCCGTAACAACCTGCTCTATAAAAATATTACATGAGATGGCCCCCCCAGGTGAATGCTGCAAAAAAAACATGCCAAAACAGACATTTTTTGGTCACCTTCCCTTACAAAAAGTGTAATAGCAGGCGATCAAAAAGGCGTATTTATCCCAAAATGGTACTAATCAAACCGTCATCTTGTCCCGCAAAAATGATACCCTACCTGAGACAATCGCCCAAAAAATAAAAAAAAATATGGGTCTCTGAAAATGGCAACACAAAAAAAAAGATTTTATTCTGTTCAAAAATAAATCTAATGTGTAAAACTTTCCAAAAATAAAAAAGTTAGACATATTAGGTATCACCGTGTCCGTAACAACCTGCTCTATAAAAATATTACATGAGACGGCCCCCCAGGCGAATGCTGTAAAAAAAAATTTAAAAAAACTATGCCATAACAGCCATTTTTGTTCACCTTGCCTCACAAAAAGTGTAATACCACACGATCAAAAAGGCGTATGTACCCCAAAATGGTACCAATCAAACAGCCCTCACATAAGACAATAACTCAAAAAAATAAAAATCAATGGCTCCCGCAAACCAATCCATCAAAATCTGTGTTGTAAAATCCATATGGCGCTCCTTCTGAGTCCTGCCATGTGCCCCCATAGCAGTTTACCACCACATATGGGATGTTGCCGTATTCAGGAGAAAATGGGGAACAAATTATGGGGTGCTTTTCTCCTGTTACCCCTGGTGAAAATGAAAAATTTGGGGCTAAAGCAACATTTTATTGAAAATAATGAAACTTTTCATTTTCACAGCCAAGTGTTTCCAAATTCCATAAAACGCTTATGGGGTCAAAGTGGCCAGTACCCCCCTTAATATATTCTTTGAAGGGGGTAGTTTCCAAAATGGGGTCACTTTTTGAGGGTTTCCACTGTAGGGGTACGTCAGGGTCTCTCAATTACAAAATGGTGCCTAAAAACCATTCTAGCAAAATCTGCCTCCAAAATCCATATGGCGCTCCTTTCCTTCTGACCACTGCCACAAACCCATAGAGACGTTTACCACCACATATGGGGTATTTCTGTGAACTGCAGAATCAGAGTAATGTATATTAAGGTTTAGTTTGCTGTTAACCCTTGCTGTTTTGCAAGAAAAAAATTATTAACATGAATAATCTAACAAAAAAGTGAAATTTTGAAATTTCACCTCCATTTTCCATTAATTCTTGTGGAACACCTCAAGGGTTAACAAAGTTGAGGGGTGTAGTTTCTAAAATGGGGTCATTAATGGGTGGTTTCCATTATGTAAGCCACTCAAAATCACTTTATATCTGAATTGGTGCTTAAAATGGTTTTGGAAATTTTGTTGAAAATTTTAAAAATGGCTTCTAAACTTCTAAGCCCTCTAACGTCCCAAAAAAGTAAAATGACATTTATAAAATGATGCCAACATAAAGTATACATATGGGGAATGTAAAATAATAACTATTTTTGGAGGTATTACTATGTATTTTGAAAGTAGAGAAATTGAAATTTTGAAATTTGCTAATGTTTCCAAATTTTTGCTAAATTTGGTATTTTTTTTATAAATAAAAATTAAATATTTTGCCACAAATTTACTACTATCGTGAAGCACAATATGTGACGCGAAAACAATCTTAGAATGGCCAGGATAAGTAAAAGCGTTCCAAAGTTATTACCACATAAAGTGACACATGTCAGATTTGCAAAAAACGGCCTGGGATTTGAGGTGAAAAGTGGCCCGGTACTGAAAGGGTTAACCACTTCAACAAAAATCTTAAATGGCTGGAAATGTTTTTGTACCAGGACATGTTCGCCATTATTGTACATCTTCATTATTAGTTACTTATTCAAAACTTTGACAAAGAAATACATGAGATATTAGAACAAATTCAACTACAGCCTTCTCATTATTAGATTTTTATTGAGTGGATATGTGAAAGGAAAAGTAATTAAACAGGACAATAATTATAGTTTGTGAAAAGAACAGATTCAATAAGATGTTCTTTTCATTAACACGTTCTGAAATATTTATAGGAATGGGTCCAGGGCAATATAGCAAGAGCTCACTGCCTCATTTCGTAGCAGATGTTTAGACTTGTCTTGTTTTACTAGGTGTTAAGTATTCTTAGGGGTCCGAACAAAAGTTTAGCCCACAAGCATGAACAACCACACGTGAACATCAATATGAGTTTTACATTTCCTAAAATAACACGGTGAATGATGTGAAAACACACCATTTAACATTTACCCATATTTCACAGTGTTCCAAATGTACAACAACTGATAACATGGTAAAACAAAACTAACCCTAGGAAGATGCTACCTGAAATCTGAGATGACAGCCCAGCTGTCCACCTAACCATCCCATGCTGCTCAGCCTGCTAATAACTAGGGAGGCCAGCCTTTCACACTATTTAAATAGACTATTTGGGACTGTAAATTGCATTGGGTATTGTACTCACTTCTGAGTCACAGAATGAGATTTAGACTCAAGGATTATTGGGCTAAAATTGGCCATAAACAGAAAGATTATCCTTAATAAACCAAACAAATTGTTATGTCTGTCAGTCTTTTGGGCAGGTTGTTGACTTCTTAGATCTTATTGTTTGCTGGTTTTTGTTACTTCTCACTTTCTATGTTTGTTACTTCTCGTGCATACTAGATGTTAGGGGTATGGATGAGCAAATCGATTTGTATGCATTTCCCTAGATAGAGGCTATGCAAAGGTTAGCATCATAAATTATTAGAAACAATTCAGTACCAATGAAAACCTGTCCAGAACACTTAGTCCTATATTGACAATGTGGCACATTTGGAGACATTTCTGCAACTGAAAATTAGTTCAATTGATCTGTGACTTTACCCTTATTGTCCATGCTTTAATTTTTTTATGATTGCAGCATTTTATTTTGTCCAAGAAAAATGTATGTAAAAATGCTTTATTCCATTAACTCTAATGATTTTTAATGGAAACATTTTTTGATGAGGGTCTCGACTATGGTTTTGGAGCAAAATATACTGTATGGTTATGACTGGTCTTGAATGCAAATGTATGTTTATACAGCGGTAGAAAAAAGTATCATAAAGCAATAAAAAATATTCTAAACTTTTTACTAAAATGTTGCTAACTACAGGGGCATACATAGAAATCACTGGGCCCCATAGCAAGAATCCAAATTGGGACCCCATGCCCGATTCATAGCCCCTCTAACTACCTGTTTGTAGCCAGGATATACAGCAATATACTGATATGTGATGTATGAGGTATAAATTACAACTTGTACCTCACATATCAGTATACTACTATATATAATATATATCTGTATACACTGCATTTATTATACTTTGTCAGTACACTGCTGGGTATACTACATACCTGTGTCTATTGCATCTATTATATTGTTAAATAATATGTGGTCAGTTATTGTATGAGATACATGAAGTAATAGTGGTGTACTATATATATTAGTGAGATATCACTGAAAATAGGGAATGGGGCACAAATGAAGAGAAAGAAGGAGGACCTCCTCTTACCACCCCACAATTATTTTCCATGCTGTTGGGGGCTGAAGGACCTGTTATGATGCTGTGTGCAGATACTTTAGTAGATGTACAGGGCCTGTGATGACGCCTTTGGCTTTCTCCACCGATGGTAGGGATACAATACTGAAGCTGGACAGTAATGAGTCATTTCCCAGAGGGCCCATTAGCAGCTGCATGGCCTACCTCTACTCCACTCCACTAACAGAGTACGCATAGTGGATATGTCAGTTGGAAGGTAATTTTCCAAAAGGAAGTTTTTGAGACCATGGGTTGCAGCATTTGTCCAGAGCCAATTCAGAGAAAATATAGATATATAAAGACATCTACTGCAAGTAGCATCCTTAAAATAGAAGACTAAATCATGACTCATCATTTATATTATCCATATGGTAAGTGTGTATTATTATAAGTGTTTAAAGTAATACATGTGTAGTATTGCAGATGACTTTCATGATTTTTTTTTCCTACTGACCCATGTTCCCCTGCTATCAGCACTCAAAGCTGCACTGAAAGACACAGTCTGGACTGCACTGTTCTAACATAATGGAGAGGACTCTTATGTGTGCATGCACAGCAATCCTGACAATACATTTCAGTGCAGCTCTGAGAGCTGACAGCAGAGGGATGGAGGGCAGTAAGAAAATAAAAAATTGTGATCTGTACTCTTCATATCTGCAGTACTACTCATGTATCCCTGTAGATAGTGGTCCAGAATCGGGGTGACAGATTCCCTCTAATCACTGTTGATACAGTATGCTGATGTTCTTTGAACCTGTGTGGGGCCTGTTGCCAACATTCACACATACAGTAGACACTCTAATAGTTCTGAAATGAACATGGAGACATCAGTGTTTGCATGTTCCGGGGCTAATAAGTCCTACAGCAATGTAGGCATTGGCCTAGAGCAGGGATGCTCAACCTGTGGCGCTCCAACTGTTGTAAAACTACAACTTCCACCATGCCCTGCTGTAGGACAATAGCTTTAGACTGTCTGGGCATGCTGGGAGTTGTAGTTTTGCAACAGCTGGAGGGCCGCAGGTTGAGTTTCCCTGGCCTAGAGGTATAATACAATGGCTGACACTAGATGCTACGAGTGCTACCATTTACTCTCTGCTAGTTGTAGACGTGTTACACAGAACCAAATGCCAGACTAATGAAACATGACAGCAAGTCAGACACAACTACCGTATAGCCTTAGGTTAAGTAATCATTTAGCATGTCCATAGCACACGTTAAAAGCTACAGCATATCTGACATTACTGCTGCAAGATCTCACTACAACCTTTTCTAACATGATTGTAAATTAAATCTATAACCGTCTCCCAGCTAATATTTTTCCCAATATGATATTGCACTGCAGCGGATGTTGGCAGACACTTAGCGCCTGTCGTAGCCCAGTAAAGTCAGAATCTACAGAGAGTTGCTTGCAAGTTGCTTTGATGTTAATGTTTCCAACTGAGGATTAACTCGGAGGCCGACTGATTGTGTTCTGCATTATTTACGATTCTTCACGTATTTCTACATGAAAGGAAGAAATATTTCCTGTCAGAAATATGTACTAAAACCATAGGGGACTGTAAACTGCGATGAACTAGATGTTTACACCATGCTGGAGCATCTTCGCTCTCCGTGCCCTGACCGCCTAATGCATTTTAATCGTAATCTGATTTTTGTTGGCTGTGAAATGTAATGTTTTCCGTTCAGAGAGACATAGGCTGATGATTAATATACAAGCTAGGCCTTCCAGTCAGGTAGAGACACGTCCTTGCTGGCAGGGCTCATCGCTGTAATTAAAATGTAATTCGTCCTACTTTATAATTCCAATACAGCAATTACAATAGCCCTCACAGGGCCATATTGTGCCAAGCACAGCTAAATCAGTTTAGGGAATTCATTATGTAACATGGTCATTGATGGGGCAGCTAGAGTTTGGAATTCCAAGATGGCTGCCAATATCAAACCAAGACACAGCGGAAATAGTGAGGTAAGTAAACAGTTGTAAAATATTGTTCCGTGCAATTAAATATACAAACTGTAATGTCATAGTCATAAAACATGCATACGGTATTCTGACATAAGAACGAATATATACACAATGTAAATATATCATTACTCTGCACATAAGGCACAGGTTTAACATGGTTTTCCTGAACTCAGATCCCATGCAATAAAACATCTGGATAATAAATTAGCAGCACCTCTTGGCCGTATTTTGATATAATGAGTTTTTATTTTGTGCCAGGCGCGCAGATTGTGTATATATAGCCGTGCTCTGACATTTGGACAGAACATGAAAAATGACATACGGAGTATATCATTGAGAGAATGTGTAATATTGATTTCATTTTCAGCGAATGTATAATTTGCTGGTTGAAGCAGGGTCATAATTTATAATGTGAAGTCTAGGAGATTGGATTTGGATACAGATTATCACCAGTGTTTACTAGGCCCAGTCAGCATTTTGTCTTAGTGACATAGTAGATTGATTTTTACTAATCTATAAATAGTGGGGTTTCCTATCGGGGCAGATTTATAATTTCTTAGGGTGCAAAAAAGTTGAAAATATTGGTGCATGCCTTATCTGTGCTATAATTTGTAACTTTTTTAGTTGGGGTTGAGGCATAGCCTACCATGGCCTAACAGATTAATTATAATTTACTCCAAAGAAATGTGTAAAATATAGTTCAAGTCTATGCCAGCTCACAATTGGTGCACAGACTGCCAAAAATGTCCCAAATTCAATAACAGGCCTGTGCCTCAATAAATTTGTTCAATTTCTCCCCTATGGACTTTTCACTAAGACTGGTGTATGAAAAGTCAGTCTTAGTGAACCTGCCCCATTGTATATGTGAATTTAGGTTACCAGCAGCAAATAACACTGCTGGCATGAAAAAGCTTTAATTCTTAACAATATGAACGTTGATTCCGCTCACAAAATGGTTGATTATACAATCAGGTACAGTTGGGGGAACCTTATTCTTATTATGTATATTACATTTATCGATGTGCATATCAATAGCACGTAGAAAGAAGAAGATCGATTCTAACAAATAAATTTGTTTCAACAGAAAAACATTCTTCATCTGTGAGGTGCTATCCCCACACAGGGAAGAACCCACTTCTGCCTCTTGATTTACAGTGTCAAACATCTCACCCAACCCTGACAATCACACCTACACTAAACTTCTACACACCTCATGCCTAAACTAAGCTTTTACACACCTACCACTACACTTCCAGGTTGTGGTGCATGAACAATTGCTGTTTTGGTAACTAGAAGAGCTTCTGCTCTTGCGCCACTACTCGAAGCTGCAGCACAGGCACAGGATTGTCCAGCCCTGTCAATCAAGAGGAAAGTGGGTCCTTCTTCACCAGCAGGGAGAACCCCTCACAGGTGAAGAACTTTTAGTGATGTGAGAAATGGAAACGGTAGAATGGAGTCACTCATCTTATCTTTCTTTAAATCTAGGTATATAAAATCTTGGCAATGTAATTTAGTCAAGCTTGCCACTGAAAGTTTAACCTACTGTTATGCTAGCTATACACATTATATTATTGTCTACCAAAACCACCATACTTGTCAGAACTGGCTGATCATCAAATTTGTATGGGGCCTCCCATCTCTTTCATGAAGGCAGATGTCAGGGGAGCAACTGGATTTCAACATTCCTGATCAGTTTGTTCTTAGGGCAGATAAGGCTACTTTCACACTAGCGGCAGCCCGGATCCGGCAGGTGAAGGGTGCCACCGGATCCATGCTGCCACAGGGACATGTGTGTCACACATGTCACACAGTACATACGCACACACACATATACACATACAAATACACATACATACTTACATGCTCTGCTGGGCGCCGGGTGAAATCGTCCTATGTGTGAGCCGTCCTGCTCCTCCTGCGCTATGGTGACCTGCCAGGAGCATGTAAGTATGTATGTGTATTTGTATGTGTATATGTCTGTGTATGTTTATGTGTATGTCTGTATATGTGTATGTCTGTATATGTGTATGTCTGTATGTGTGTCTGTATGTGACGGATCCGTCATGAACTCCATTGAAAGTCAATGGAGGACGGATCCGTTCACCATTGTATCACACCAAACGGATCCGTCCCCATTGACTTTAATTGGGGGTCATTCCGGATCTGTCTTGGTGCGGATGCCTGCTGCGGTTTGCTCTCCGGTCTGAAAATGGAACGGAATGCTTCTAGGAGCATTCTGTTGTCTTCAGTTCAGTTTTGCCCCCATTGACAATGAATGGGGACAAAACTGAAGCGTTTTATTCTGGTATTGAGCCCCTATAACAGAACTCAATACCGGAATTATAAAACGCTAGTGTGAAAGTAGCCTAAGCCACCTCTAGTGGTGTCTGTTAGCGGCCTTTTCTCCTCTCCTCTGGTTGCCCTTGGAAATAGAAGACATCTTATCTTCACTCCACTATTAGACAGGGACAAATCCATAGGAGTGGAGTGGTAGCAATCTCCTCAGGGCTCTGGTTCCTAAGGGGGCACATAGGCCCTGTGCCACATAAGAAGAATCAAGTATTATTTATGGTACATGGTACATGGAGGGGCTGCATCAGATTTTGCACCAGGGCCTAAGAGGTTCAGGTTACATCTCAGACACATGACCTAACAACGTAGCTCTAAGTGAGTTTTCACAATGTACTGCTATCTGGTAACTCAAAATCAGTACAAACAAAGCAAACAATCTGGAAAGTCACTTAAATTTACGTAACTTTTGACACTGGAAGTGTCAGTAATGGTTCAAAAAACAACTGAATTTTAGCTGTTCATTCTGTCCCCATAAAAAGGTCTACGTAAATGGTCCTGTTGTCAATATTATGCCTGCTCAAAGTTTGGAGTCACCTAACACTTGGTAAGTTATTTCCTGAATAATATTGTACCTGGAGACAACTTTGCATGCCTGAGCACAGTAGCTAGCACCTACATGACACCATCAATAACATAGTATAACAATAAAAAATGTAAAAGGCCTGTACTATTTGTATGTGTTTGCAGTAAAAGAGAAATATTAGTTACATCAGTGGGTTTTCAGTAAAAATATGACAGGTTTCAGTTGGACTTCATGTAAGCTGTTGTTTTCATTAGAGTCTATTCAATGTCAAAAAGTTGCTGTTTGTTCTACTTGGACAACTTGTTGCAACAGGTCTACACCCCAACCAGATCAAAGGCCTGTTGTCTGCCTTATTTGTACTCTTTTGTTTGGATTGTATTTCTTACTTAAGATGTACCTCAAATTGGTATGAAAAGGGAAAGCAGCGAGGTCTATTCACTGGATCATTGTAAACCAATGCAAACAAATCAACAGTTAATGTGAAAGATAGTTTTACATGTGTAGTAGGGCCAAATTAATCATTGAGGCTTCATCATTTGTACATTTTTAAAAATTATGTGAGTGCCAACTGTGTAGTAAGTTTGCCATAATGTGTTAATTCCATCACAGAAGATAATGGCACATGCCAGGGATGGGCAACTTGCGTCAATCCAGCTGTTGTGAAACTATAACGCTGGGAATTGTAGTTTCACACCAGATATCATATGCCATAACTTTCTGAGGAATAGGGGTCCCACTGTGGGGACCACCATTAATCCTAAGAATGAAGGGGCTGTAGAGCTGGTCAAATGACTAGCGCTGTGTTGTATTTCTAGCAACAACGGGTGGCTGGAACTGTCATTCTGGAAGGAAAAACTATTAAGTGGCTCTAGCACAAAACCAGCACTGGACTTCAACCATTGAGGCTCAAGCAACTCCATGTTTTGCAAGGTGAGGTTCTAGTTGCAAAGCTTCAGAAGCCCAGCCCAAATATGCCTAATTTTGCCATAATGTAGCTCCTATAGCCTAGTTAAACCCAAGCCCTTAAATACCTCCAACTGGTCATGCCGTAAGGATTTGCTTATTAATGCCTGGTGTGATTTAAAGAGGCTCTCCAACCTCCCAATAATTTTACTTATGATCCCAAAGGTGCTCAGCCTAAATTAAAATAGTCATTTATATATTCACAGATACTCCGTTCCACTCATTGGCCTCAGCAGCTGCTTGGGGACATGTCTCTGAAGGCATTGAATGGCTGCAACAGTGTATGTGACAATGGATGGGATGTCACACTTCCTGTTCACAGATGAATAGGTAATGGGTCAGACAACCCATTTAATCAATGTTAATGCATCAGTAATGACTACGTTTTCTCTATAGGAGATCCATAAAACATTTGATGTGAGAAGTGTTAAAGTGCTCCTAAACCTTCAAGTACACTTAAAGGGGTTATCCCATCTTGGACAATGGGGGCATATCGCTAGGATATGCACCCATTGTCTTATAGGTGCGGGTCCCACCGCTGGGACCCGCACCTATATCAAGAACGAAGCGGGGGAGCTCTGAGCCTGGAGGACCCCGGGAATCCCGACCACCACCAGGCGCAGCTCCCCGCTTCGCTCATAGAAATGAATGGGAGCTCACCACGCAAGCGCGGCCCGGCTCCCATTGATTTCTATGGAGCCGACAGAGACTCGCACCTATAAGACAATGGGGACATATCCGATATGCCCCCATTGTCCAAAATGGGATAACCCCTTTAATTAAAACCTAAGGTAAATGTGCTAGAAATAATATTTCTAAGGTACTTTAATACTTTTTAATTTACTTTTTCTTGCAAAATACCGGAGCCTGTACACAGGGGAATCCATACTCCCATGTACATTGCTGTATGGGAGTACACACTCTAAAGCACCATAGGCATCTAAACTTTAGGCACCTATTTTTAAGTAAAAAAATAAATAATTAAGGTTGATTAGAAATATTATTTGCACATGTACTATAGATTTTAATAAAGTGTATTTAAAGATTTAGGTACACTTTAAGTGATATTGGTACACAGACAATAATATGTCACAGGCATATCCCTTCCACGTAGACCACTGGGGTCATATGTTGAAAATACAAAAGTACCCAATTGTCTGCACCAACATATAATATAGGGAGTTCCATTTAAATACGTATCTACCAAAATTGCATTCATTTAAAGAGAATGTGTTATCAGAAAATGACCTAATGTTAACTCAACTCTTTATGGAGAAAGGGAAGCTGTCAGCAGCTTATGCTGCCTGATCTGAGGGTAGCATAGACGTGTGACAGATACACTCAGCAAAATACTAGTTCACTCACTACAACTGACCCACTTGATTTGCTAAACTCTGTGATGAAAAGCTCCAACAAGGGGACGAGTGCTAGAGTCCGTTCAATGCAGAGCACACTCCAGGGAGTCCTCATATTCATAATCTCCCATCTCTCCCTGATGCCAAATGCAATAGGAAGAAAGATATCAATCAGTGACGGGTGGGGAGAGCTGGGATCTCAAGAATTTGAGGACTCCTTGGCATGTGCTCTGAGAAGACTCCATTCACTACAGTCATTTCAAGAAAGTGACCCAACTTTTGCTCATGATATCTGTCACCACTTTATGCTGCCCTCAGATAGGACAGTATAAAACTGATGACAGAGTCAGATTCCCTTTAAAAATTGTAAATGATACTCTTTTTAACTTTTCATGTCACTATATTTATAACCTTCACACTTGCGGTAGCCTTTTCCGGCAGACTGTTCGAACGGGGGAATAGTCTGCCAAATCTGTGCTACCGCTAGCCCACCATTCCCCCGGAAGTTCATTTTGGCCCCAAACAAGCTAAAAGGCGTCCGGACAAAAACCGCAGCAAGAAAAATCTTGCAGTTTTCATTCTGTCCACTATACTTAATAATATGTATACACTTCAGGTTCTGTAGAGATCAATTTTAGCAGTTATTTTGCAGGATTACAATGAAAGATAGCACTTATATATACAGTACAGACCAAAAGTTTGGACACACCTTCTCATTCAAAGAGTTTTCTGTATTTTCATGACTATGAAAATTGTAGATTCACACTGAAGGCATCAAAACTATGAATTCACATGTGGAATTCTAACAAAAAAAGTGTGAAACAACTGAAAATATGTCTTATATTCTAGGTTATTCAAAGTAGCCACCTTTTTCTTTGATTACTACTTTGCACATTCTTGGCATTCTCTTGATGAGCTTCAAGAGGTAGTCACCTGAAATGGTATTCCAACAGTCTTGACCTAGTTCCCAGAGATGCTTAGCACTTGTTGGCCCTTTTGCCTTCACTCTGCGGTCCAGCTCACCCCAAACCATCTCGATTGGGTTCAGGTCTGGGACTGTGGAGGCCAGGTCATCTGGCGTAGCACCCCATCACTCTCCTTCTTGGTCAAATAGCCCTGGAGGTGTGTTTGGGGTCATTGTCCTGTTGATAAATGATGGTCCAACTAAACGCAAACCGGATGGAATAGCATGCCGCTGCAAGATGCTGTGGTAGCCATGCTGGCTCAGTATGCCTTCAATTTTGAATAAATCCCCAACAGTGTCACCAGCAAAGCACCCCCACACCATCACACCTCCTCCTCCATGCTTCAAGGTGGGAATCAGGCATGTAGAGTCCATCCGTTCACCTTTTCTGCGTCGCACAAAGACACGATGGTTGGAACCAAAGTTTTCAAATTTGGACTCATCAAACCAAAGCACAGATTTCCACAGGTCTAATGTCCATTCCTTTTGTTCTTTAGCCCAAACAAGTCTCTTCTGCTTGTTGCCTGTCCTTAGCAGTGGTTTCCTAGCAGCTATTTTACCATGAAGGCCTGCTGCACACAGTCTCCTCTTAACAGTTGTTGTAGAGATGTGTCTGCTGCTAGAACTCTGTGTGGCATTGACCTGGTCTCTAATCTGAGCTGCTGTTAACCTGCGATTTCTGAGGCTGGAGACTCGGATGAACTTATCCTCCGCAGAAGAGGTGACTCTTGGTCTTCCTTTCCTGGGGCGGTCCTCATGTGAGACAGTTTCTTTGTAGCGCTTGATGGTTTTTGCGACTGCACTTGGGGACACTTTCAAAGTTTTCCCAATTTTTCGGACTGACTGACCTTCATTTCTTAAAGTAATGATGGCCACTCGTTTTTCTTTACTTTTTTCTTGCCATAATACAAATTCTAACAGTCTATTCAGTAGGACTATCAGCTGTGTATCCACCTGACTTCTGCCCAACACAATTCATGGTCCCAACCCCATTTATAAGGCAAGAAATCCCACTTATTAAACCTGACAGGGCACACCTGTGAAGTGAAAACCATTTTGGGTGACTACCTCTTGAAGCTCATCAAGAGAATGCCAAGAGTGTGCAAAGCAGTAATCAAAGCAAAAGGTGGCTACTTTGAAGAACCTAGAATATAAGACATATTTTCAGTTGTTTCACACTTTTTTGTTACGTATATAATTCCACATGTGTTAATTCATAGTTTTGATGCCTTCAGTGTGAATCTACAATTTTCATAGTCATATAAATACAGAAACTCTTTGATTGAGAAGGTGTGTCCAAACTTTTGGTCTGTACTGTGTGTGTATATATATATATATATATATATATATATATATATATATAGTGGGAATTAGCTGCGGTAGAAGCAGGATTTGCGGTTTGGCAGACAGAAACAGGGACACAGGATTGCAGTCCAACATAAAAGTCCACTTTATTGAGGTGTCAGCAACAGAAAACAAACAGCCTTTACACGTCAGGCCAAATGGCAACAAAACAAAACCTGCTCATCTGAGCGCTAACTAAACAGATCACTTCTAACTAACCCCAGCCACCTTACTACCAGGCACTGGCAAAATTACTCACACAGCAGCGTGGCACCTCTAGACATGAACCAGGTCTCAGAGAGAGAGAGACTGAACACTCTGCCTGGGTTTATATGCACCTGCCTCAGGTGCAGCTGATTAGGCCTCAGCCTAGTCCACTACCAGAGGTGGACTATGGATTGGGGAACCCGCCTAACTCTTCCCCAATCCAGATAAAACTCCAGGTCCTACTTTGGCTTTACTACAAAGCCAGATTAAACTTTCTCATACACATACTCTGGGCACTCCCTGGAGCTTATGACACATGACAGGATTCTGGGGGAAAAATACCTGCCATCAATAACTTTACCAGTCACTATCTCACTCTCACTACACAATGACCTCCACACAGGTCACAGATCATGTCTACAAAGCTCTCATATACAGTAGATGTCTATGAGCATCTCTTATGGTATATGTGGCTGCTATAAATAGTATCTTCAAATCAGGCAAACTGACTGCTCCATAATCATAACCACAAATGAAAGCAAGTGTACAAAAAGATACAAATAATTACAAAATAGAAACAGATTGGGAAAAATGAAATGTGTGCCATTATCAGTTTTTATTTATTTGTCTAGTGATAGATTCACTTTAGGGCCCGATCATATAGGTTCAGTGCCAAAATTCAGCCAGTGACTGCCTCGTGTCCACCTCCCATTGTTTGCAATGGGAAACAGCGATGCCGTTTGCGCGGGCTTCACTTTTAAACGATGACCATGTCAAGAATGGACATGATCCTTCTTAGCGAGGTGACCGAACAGATGCCACTGGAAGCCGCTGCAGGTGTCCACTCACAGTATAGCTCCAAAGGGTCTAAATCGCAAGCAGGTCTACGTCAGAAAACTCAATGGCTTCTGCTGTGGAATACGTGGCAGATTTTGACAGCTTGTGAATATACCCTTAATGTACTTACTTATATGTACTGTATTCTGACTCTTCTTCTCCCTGGAAGAAGCAACTGCCAAATGGCGTTGGGTTCTCAGGAGGCATTGTGGTTGGCATTTTACCTATGTACCTAGGTCTATGTACATATGGTGTCCTAATAGTCAGCCATCCTTGTGGCATTTATAATGAGTTGCTGTGTGTGATTATTGCTTTCATTATCTTACATGTTCAGATACCATAATTTGGTTTCCTGATTTTGTGTGGCTATGGGTCTTATTTTAACAGTTTTTTTGTTCTTTTTGTAATTTTTGTTAACATACTATAATAAAGTTGACTGATATTTTATCTTTTAGCTTATTGTGTGGTCAGTGGCATAACTACAAATTACTGGGCCCCACAGCAAATTTTTTGAACGGGCCCTCTTCCCACAGAAACTTCTTTGCATCCCCCTCCTCCTGTGCAATCCCCACTCTTTTGGCTAGTCAAGATCATCCTATCAGACCAGGCCCAGAAGCCACTCTGTCCATTTTTACACATATATACTGTATGTCATTGTTCGGGCCCCAAAGCTGCAGCTTCCCCAGCTTCCCCTTTAGCTAAGCCCCTGCGTATGGTGTTGTAATTTTTGAAGGTCAAGAAGTAGAAGACAGACATATATGACTGTCCATCTTTCTCTTGCAGAGTACGTAACAGTGGACTTATAGACTACAGATCCATGCTTCTATACACCTCAGATCTTCTGGTGAAGGCTAACACGTGCACTGGTTCTTTTCCAGCAGAGACTTCATACACCTGTAATTCAGGGTGAGGGTAACCCAGCAGATGTTTACTATCTGTAAAATATGGATGCATCCTCCTACAGGAACATGTAAACCATCGATGAAACATCCCCACGATTCATTTAAACTGTCTGCCTGAGATATACAGCTCAGGACTAGAAAGGTTATTTAAGTTAAGCGATTCCTTGAACAGAACAGAGCTGCACTTGAACAGTTTGGTGCTTCACAAATGGTCACAAGCAAATGGCTGGAGGGAAAATGTCAGCCCGTATTTAACACAGTGTCATTTGAAAGTCAAGTCACAATACTGACCACAGATAACATTTGTGTGCTGAAACCCCTAACACAGCTGTATTGTCAGCAAGCGGCATTGTAAAGTACTTCTCCAATTTCATTCCTCCTGAAGGAAGATACTGAAGGAAGACCATTCATCAAACTTCTATGGTAGGTGTTCAGAAGCCTACAAGCTAACTCCCATACTAAACATGCCATTATATCAAATGCAATCATTATTATCATTGTACATACCAACATGAGGGTTTTCTCACCTGGCTGAAATAGGCTTTATGAGAGACAAAGTCATGGCTGCTTTCAACCAGAAACAGCGCCACTCTTGCTGATAGGCTGTGTATAGAACTGCAGCACAGTCACATTTACATGAAGATTCTGGTAGGGAATTCACATATATTCTTTAAATCAGCCTCATGGCTCAACAAGTACAGATATTGAGTGTAATAATCTGTTCGATCTAGTCCAGACAATAGTGCCGAGGTTCAGAACTATACTAATATCATGAAAAGAAAGCAGCTATCCCACAATTAGTGTTTTTTCAGCCATGCCAGTTTACAGGAACAGCTCTGGAAAGTGTAATAGAACTGGTCTGATTGAAAATGACATGAGGCACCGCAAGTACAATATATTTACATGGCTGTTTTTGTTGTGGTTCTTCCCTATTTCAGTAAATCAGCACAGAAATATTTCATAAATTCCTATTCACTAAGATTGCACATCTGGCTGCTGTAGTAAAAACATCCAAAAATGCCCAAAAGACACTCTGCATGGATCTGGATTTCTATCCATGTTCTTTAGTCACAGTGCCCTCTTCTGTTCATACTGATTCAATTCTGAACTATGTCTCTAATTCAACATAATTCTGGTCAATAACCGGTCCTGAAAATATAATTTTGGTATTTTAACTACCTCATCAGCTAGGCCAAATCCCATTTAAAGGGGTGCCGTGATTGATGTAAAAAATGAAAATCAGACATCATACAGTACATGAGAATTAATTTCTAACAAAGCTAGCTCCAGCTTTGTACTTCACATTTAACCAGAAATCTGCCCATTCATTGCTCTAATTGCTCTGCTACATTTATTTCAGGGGTGTATCCTTTCTCAGGGGATGTTTCCTTTGTGCTGCAACTCTTTCCCTGTAACTGCTACAGCTTCTAACAGAAGATATGACTTGTGACAGTTGAAGACTTAAACTGAGCGCCTGCAACCACCTCAGTAAGGCTACTTTCACACTAGCGTTTTTAAATTCCGGTATTGAGTTCCGTCATAGGAGCTCAATACCAGAAAAAAACGCTTCAGTTTTGTCCCCATTCATTGTCAATAGGGGCAAAACTGAACTGAAGACAACGGAATGCTCCTGAAAGCATTCCGTTCCGTCTTCAGACCGGAGAACAAACCACAACATGCTGCGGTTTTCTCTCCGGTCCAGGCATCCGCACCAAGATGAATCCAGAATGACCCCCAATGCAAGTCAATGGGGACGGATGGTGTGACCAACATGGTAAATGGATCCGCCCTCCATTGACTTTCAATGGAGTTCAGGACGGATCCGTCACCACATACATACATACACACACATACACATACACACAAACACATACATACTTACATACTCCAGGCAGGCAGGCCGCACGTTTTCACGCCCAGGAGGCGCGCCGCTATGACGATTCCCTGCAGAGGCCACACATGTCCCTGTGGCAGTCCGGATCCGACAGCACCCTTCGGGCTGCCGCTAGTGTGAAAGAGGCCTTAGGCTACTTTCACACTTGCGTTGTGGTTTTCCGGTATTGAGATCCAGCAGAGGATCTCAATACCGGAAAAAAACTGATCAGTTTTGTCCCCATGCATTCTGAATGGAAAGAGATCCATTCAGGATGCATCAGGATGTCTTCAGTTCAGGCAGCTTTCAGTTTTGATATCACACAACTGCATCCGCAACGGAACGGATGCATCCTGATGTGCAAAATCAAAACGGATCAGTTTCACTCAGGTATTGAGATCCTCTACCGGATCTCAGTACTGGAATTAACAACGCAAGTGTGAAAGTAGCCTTAGGTGGAAGGAGAAATAAGGAAAAGAATAAACAGCAGGTGGCGCTATACAGATACATTTTATTCAATAGCTCAGTGGCTATACTAAATTTCTAATTACATGTAGTTACAAAACTATTAAGATCCAGGTTCTGGTTTGAAAAATGTAGACTATCTTCTGTGGCACAGCCCCTCTAGTTCTTTGTGGTTGAACAAGCCAGCTTATCGGCCCATTCTATGGATTTTGAAACTTTTTGGTCTCACTTACCCTCATTTGCCTACTGGTTGTCTTGCTACCAAGTTTTGTCTTCACGGAAACCTAATTAAATTATAAACATCCCACCAATCCCGAGAATGAGGAACCTTGATCTCTGTGGGACCTGCTAGAAATAGTGAATGTTGTGCTCAGCTATCTTCGGCAGTTCCACAGAGATGAATGGAGCAGCAGTGTGTATGCCTAACTTGTGCTCTGTTCATTTTAGGGCACCATGTGTGCTATGGGGTCCCTATTCCTGTTTTGGGTATGTCTTCCAATCCTTACCTATCTAATAGTTATGTGGGCAGGAGGGAGATAAATTGAAATAACTGGAATACTGCTTTAAACAGGGTTTAGGAACCTGAGACATGCGGTGCTGTTTGCTAAGCAGATACTCAGAGTTCATTTATTTTCTTCTTAACTAAAAGAAAAGCTTAAGAATCAAGAAAATCACTGGCGACTGCCATCACTATGAGGATCCAGCCAAACACATCCCCGTATATCTGCTTACAGGACTCCTATGTTTCTCATATGGAGTGTGAAGGTCCCTAAAACTAATAATGACCCAGAAGAAACTATTATATAAGAGTAATAATATTAATGTTATATTGTTATTATTTCAGCTAGATAATTGGAGCGGTTGTCGACAACCCCCTCATTGCAACCTGATGATATCGCAGAAGAAAAACAAGTGATTCACACATTTCCTTTGACAAGCCTCAGCAGCTACAGATTTGCAACTTTTCTTAAGGCACACAAACTCCTACACAAATGACAAACATGAAGAAGGGAGATAAATATAAAGATGTATCCCTGGCCAAGAAACACATGGGGATAATTGCGAGCACTCAGACTAAGTGAAATACCCTATGTCTTGTCTAGTATTTCAGAGAAATACCTAAGTCATCTTGACCGACAGCTAATCTGCATCCACCGTAGCCCTCATTAAAAGACAATGCTTATGGCGTGTGTGGTTCGAGTCATGCTACCCCACAGCAGGCCAAGCTGTATCCTAAGCTTGTCGGAATAAATGTATCACACATGTACACTGCTGGTCTTAGCTTTTCAGCTATTGCCCTCTAAAGGTCAACTAATAATTATGTGGATTTCTTAGGTTAATAGGTGAGCAGAGATTTTTTTTTTATCCCCCAGTAAAATGCTGCTTTTAGAGGTAAGCTAATGCTAGCTTATCTATGAGGAGCCTGAGGCTGAAATTGAAGCATGGGGCAAACGTATCATCTCTGAAGTCATCCCCTCTCAATTTTTATTACTTCGGCATGCTGTGACGGAGCGCTCTCCGGGGTGGCGTTTGTCACTATAATACCCAACAGGTGCCATTCACTTCCACAAAATAATGACCGGACTGAAGTTCTTCAGCAGACAAAATAAACAAATACTCTGCACCAAATAAACAAACTTTGATACATTCCACTAAAGTATATGGGCTGCCGGGGCACCTTGTGTTTATTTATTTATATTTATTTATTTACTTATTTATTTTCAGGTAAAATTGCAGATTATTTTATTTAGTTGTCACTTTTAATCCATTTTACTTGAAAACCACAAACTGTGCTCCAAATATATATTTAAACGGGTATTCCCATCTCAGGCACTGATAGCACATCACTATGATACGTCATCAATGTTAGATAGGCGGATCTCTGGGACCCACTCTTTTTTTCCCTGAAGAGAGCAGATAGCACCTATGCATAGGTGGCAACCCTCCGTCCTCTGCTACAAGAGTTCTGAAAATAGCCAAGAGCTGCCCCGGCTATTTCCACCAGGTGAATGGAGAGGTGGCAATACATGCACAGTGTGCTCTCTATTCACCGCTATGGGATTTCTTTCACTTTGGGGTCCCCGTTCCGGGACCTCTACCTATGTGACGTCAATGGCAAATCCTAACAAAATCCTATCAATGTCTGAGATGAGAAAACCCCTGCTCATCCCTATGGCATTGTATTCAGACAGAAAAGTCTGGAATTATAGATATAGCTGAGCTGAATTTGTCAGCCTACTCTTTGGAATAGTATTATTTGTGCATTACATTATCTGCTTGAGATAACATTGAACAGAAGGCTTAGCCCTGCAGCCACAGGAAAAAAATGTGCATTGATTTTACAATGTGTGCCAAATGACACATTCATCTCTCCATCTATATCTCACATATAGCAATATTATAGAGCATCCCAGATCGTCAGAGTGTGTTTCATATATACCTAGATCCTCTAGATATGGCAAATCACATGTGTTAATTGAAAAGACAATTGTTGCCTAATGGTAAAAAAAAACAGTAATTTCCTTTATCCCTACCTCAGCAGGGCTGAGTAAGTCAGAAATAGCATTGTTGATAGACTGAGATGTAGCAGAGCTAAGTATGTCAGAAATAGCATAATCTGCTACACTACTACATCTGAATATTGATACATTCATACTGAGAATGTGAGAAATAGAAATGTTGATAAACTCAGATGTAGCAGGGCTGAGTATGTGAAAAAGCAATTTTGATAAACTCAGATGTAGCAGTGCTGAGTCTGATCCAGAAGTTTTGGGTCTGTCAGATGCAGCTGATGTCATAGTCTTTTTCAGTGGTTTTACATAGGACTGCAGGTAAATCTACCGTATTAACATTACACTGAACATTATCCAAATCCATAAACAAATCCATTTCAAGTGACATGTTCAACACTGCTGCATCTGTTTTTTTCCTCTTTCACTAATTAACAAAATATATGCACAACTCAGATAAAAAGCAAGTTATGGACGTTAACTGGCATTCAACTCAAGTCACCCTGATGTAGCAGAGCAAAGTTTGTCATTTAATGTGACTTCCCATATTATTACCATGTCTTATAAGAAGCTTTACATAGGACTGCAGTAAAACCTACCACATTATCATAACTAAGACACTTAGCATGATGCAGGAAAGACGTATCCTCAAAGAGTTCAATGACAAGTTAAGCTCTGCTACATCTGTGATTGGCAAAAAAATGCAAGATCATTAAAGGTTTATCCATAAACTTTGAGATGGTCATCTATAATTATTATTTTTTTTTGCACTACATGCTGCTGCATCTGCATAACACACAACCTGGTGCCCAAAACGTGGAATCAGCCAGGCTCAGACTGTACCTGGAAGTGTTTGAAGAAGGCAGAGATGCGAGTGATGTGCAGGCTCAGGCACCTGGATGTGCATCTTGCTCTGTACACACTCGCTGTAGAAAAGGACTCATCCTGCTTGCGAGAAGTGGCAGAAGCTGAGTTAGAAAAGCTGCCCCACAGCAAGATAATCCATAGGAAAAGGGTCATGGAACAGCCGTGATCCTTCATCTTGTACAAGAGATCAATCAAGGGAAGAGGAGAATGGAGCTTCCTTGTGCTGACCACACTCAGTGGGAAGGGGATAGAGGCAGGGAAGCTGCACAAACTAGAAAAGAAAGTTCAATCATTCAACTCTATTTGGTTGGAGCTGCTGCACTCAGTCCCACTCCTCCTCCTGCTGTTGCTTCTCACCACCCCTCTCCCAACAGCTGCACCTCCTCAGGGTGGTACCAGGCTGACAGCACCCAGCCTCATTGGCCGGGGGAAGGAGATGAGTGACAGCGGCTTGGCTTCTGAGGGAGAGCAGTATTGAATGAGACAGATGACAAAAAAGTGAAAAGATGCTGAGGTTATTCTGTGGTACATGAAAGAGACGGGAGGGATGAACACCCTGGACAATAGAGGAGCAAGAGCAGTGCTCTATATCTGCGAAATATAGACTGGCCCTGCTAGGGTGACAAATCCCTTCTGTAAGGGCTCATGCACATGACTGTATGTATTTTGCGGTCCTCAAAAACCAGATCCGCAAAAAATACAGATGACGTCCGTGTGCATTTCGTATTTTGAGGAACGGAGATATGGAAACAGAATGCACACGGAGTAACTTCTGTTTTTTTTTTTTTGCGGACGCATTGAAATGAATGGTTCCGTATATGGTCTGCAAAAAAAACGCAACGGACACTGAAAGAAAATATGTTTGTGAGCATGAACCCTACGTCGCATGCTCATAGCAATGTTTCCAAGCTCAAATCTCAGAAATGTTGAAAAGAGATGACAATATAATTTAACTTCACATGTAACAAGTCTACCAGATCAGGACAGTCTATCGTAAAATATCACAGTGCAAAGGTGTCGTAAAACCAAGGTTACATTCACCTACTTTTTCATATTTTAAAAAAAAAAATTTTTTTTTTTAAAAAAAAGCATTTAAAAAAAAAAATTACAAACTTAAGTGACCTGGCTTTACTGAAATCCTGTAGAGAAGAAACCCATCCTACCTACAGAAACCCCTCCGTGTACTGTACATGGACTTTAAAGTACTGTAACACTTGGCCACAGTGGCTTGGAAAATAAAAATGTATGGGAAAAAACATGACAATACCGTGTGTGTGAACCCCTGATAGACTTTATTGTAACAGTCCAATAATCCAGAACATCTGATCATTTGGAATCTGCCATTAATGCCATATTAAAAGAGACTTTGTAATACAATTCTAATGATGGGAACAATAATGATAGAAGTCAGTGAAGAACGTAAAGCAGAAAATGTCATTTTTATGCATATTTAATATTAAAAGCTCTTTTCAGACAACAAAACAACAATTGTCTCTTTTTTCCACTTTCTGAGTTGTATAGATCCATAATACAGCACCCATGGAGGTCTATAGGGACTACTATACCTTCATATACCTGCAGTTTCATCTACAAAAAACCTTGTGACACGCCCGATCAGATGCTGTAATACAGAGCTAGTATTGACTGTTAAGGTGTACCCTAGTAATGAAAAGCGTAAGTGAAGAGAAAGAACTGCATAGGGCAGTAACTGGGAACTAAAAATCCTATACAGTTGGATACAGTTGGATACAGTTGGATACTAGAGTGAGCTTCACGAGCCACATATAGAGGACAATTGCTGATGATACAATTCCCTAGTATATCATATAAAGTGGTTCTGAGGTAGATGTTCTCTTAAGGCAACAGTTTCCTGTCACATTCAATTAATATAGGATCCAATTCTCCAAATTTAACATACATCATCATGAAAAGTTCCAGAAGAGAATGCAATTTTCATATATACTTATTATAGAATTTATTAAAGTGAAAAGCTCTATGGACATATCTATCTGATATCTATCTATCTATCTATCTATCTATCTATCTATCTATCTATCTATTATCTATCTATCTATCTATCTATTATCTATCTATCTATTATCTATTATCTATCTATCTATCTATTATCTATCTATCTATCTATCTATCTATCTATCTATCTATCTATCTATCTATCTCCTATCTATCTATCTATCTATCTATCTATCTCATATCTATCTATCTAGCTATATATCTATTATCTATCTATCTATCAATCATGATCATCTCATATCTATCTATCTATCTATCTGTCTATCTATTTATTATCTATCTATCTATCTATCTATCTATCTATCTATCTATCTATCTAATCCAACAAATCTATCTATCTATCTATCTATCTATCTATCTATCTATTTATTATCTATCTATCTATCTATCTATCTATCTATCTATCTATCTATCTATCTCATATCTATCTCTGTATCTATCTATCTTTCCTTATCGTCCAAAGGCAGCACAACACAATGGGTTAATGTTTCCCTCCTCCCGTCTAGGACAGAAGAAAATGATTAGTAAATCAGACTAATTAACCCCCTATAAAGGAGTGCACACCCACAGGATAGATGTGTTTTTTTCTTCTGTCTAGGACAAGGAAGCTCACACATACAGAGGCTCCTGCTGCTGTGAAGGCCATTATGGTTGTCAAGCCTGATATTATATAACTGGAAGTGTCTCCAGACTATACCATGAAGTGCCATAAGAATGTCCGGTGTGGTGTCTCCTGGACCAACGGCTGACATGTCTGATCTGGAAGTGTGTATCCAGAGTTATATGCAGGTTATAGAGCTGGAGGTGTCTCCTGAACTAACCGCTTAACATGTCTGATCTGGAAGTGTGTATCCAGAGTTATATGCAGGTTATAGAGCTGGAGGTGGTCTCCAGGAATTAACTGCATTCATGACTATTCTGGAAGTGGTTTCCAGACTTAATTTCCCCATCGGGTGTTCCATGGGATGATTGAGCTGAGATCTATCCTGGAGTGTCCTGATAAGTTCTCATATGCACTGGAGGTTCCTAAACTACTAATGTCTGCGGCCTACCATGTTTGATGTCATGTTTAGCTCTGCTACATCTGTGATATGTATGGTATGAGATTTACTGCAGCATATTTCTATATTTCAGTCTCTCCAAGCACTAGAATGGCATAATCACAGCAGCTTAAGAATCTTGTGTCCTGGAGCGGCTCTTTTGTGACTGTATGTGTGAGTGGAATGATATGTTACAAATACAGAACTCTGCAGAGTAATCCATGAATCTTGAAGATGTCTGCACCAACTGTGGACAATATAGGTAATGTCTGCACCAATTGTGTGGTGCAGAGGTTGTGGAAGGATTCACTTCTCAGCGGTCAGAAGCTTTTGCTCAGGCGTGCTGCCGCCGGCCACTCTGTGGCCTACCATGCGTGCTGCCGCCGGCCACTCTGCGGCCTACCATGCGTGCTGCCGGCCACTCTGCGGCCTACCATGCGTGCTGCCGCGGCCACTCTGCGGCCTACCAATGCTGCTGCGCCATGCGGCCCACCACTGCTGCTGCCCCGGCCACCTGCGGCCTGCCATGCGGCCACTGCTGCGGCCTACCATGCGTGCTGCGCCGGCCACTCTGCGGCCTACCATGCGTGCTGCCGCTGCCGCCACCGCCGTGCGCCGCCGGCCACTCTGCGGCCTACCATGCTGCCGCGGCACTCTGCGGCTACCACGCGTGCTGCCGCCGGCTGCGGCTACCAGCGTGCGGCCACTCGCGGCCTACCATGCGTTGCTGCCGCCGGCCACTCTGCGGCTACCATGCGTGCTGCCGCGGCCACTCTGCGGCTACCATGCGTGCTGCCGCCGGCCACTCTGCGGCCTACCATGCGTGCTGCGCCGGCCACTCTGCGGGCCTACCATGCGTGCTGCCGCCGGCCACTCTGCGGCCTACCACTCTGCGTGCTGCCGCCACTCTGCGGCCTACCATGCGTGCTGCCGCCGGCCACTCTGCCGGCCCTACCATGCGTGCTGCGCGCCGGCCACTCTGCGGACCTATGCTGCTGCCGCCGGCCACTGCTGCGGCCTACCATGCGTGCGTGCTGCCGCCACTGCGGCCTGCCACTCTGCCACTCTCGCGGCCTACCATGCGTGCTGCCACTCTGCGGCTGCGCCGCCACTCTGCGGCCTACCAGCTTGCGTGCTGCCAGCCACTCTGCGGCCACTCTGCGGCTACCCATGCGTGCTGCCGCGCTGCGGCCACTCTGCGGCCTCTACCATGCGTGCTGCCGCCGGCCCACTCTGCGGCCACTCTGCCTACTTGCATGCTGCGCCGGCACTCTGCGGTCTGCTACTTCATATGCTGCCGCCAGCCCACTCTGCGGTCTGCTACTTCATATGCTGCCGCCAGCCACTCTGCGGTCTGCTACTTCATATGCTGCCGCCAGCCACTCTGCGGGCTGCTACTTCATATGCTGCCGCCAGCCACTCTGTGGTCTGCCACTTCATATGCTGCCGCCAGCCACTCTGTGGTCTGCCACTTCATATGCTGCCGCCAGCCACTCTGTGGTCTGCTACTTCATATGCTGCCGCCAGCCACTCTGTGGTCTGCTACTTCATATGCTGCCGCCAGCCACTCTGTGGTCTGCTACTTCATATGCTGCCGCCAGCCACTCTGTGGTCTGCTACTTCATATGCTGCCGCCAGCCACTCTGTGGTCTACTACTGCATTTGCTGCCGCCGGTCATTGGAGTCTAGTGTAAGCGCTGCCGCTAGTGTGCATGCTGCTGTGGTCAGTTGAGTCTAGGGTTTAAGTCCTGCCCTATATGGTAATGCCCAGTTTGTCCACAATATGGAATGGTGGGACTACATTCTTCCGTTGATTAGGTACAGAGGTGGTCATCACCTGTGTCTTTCGGTGTCTCGGTTCCATTTATTAATGTGTCCGCTTTAATCTACAATTAAGTGACGTTTGGTAAAAAAAAAAATTGTGTGTATGGGCACTATTGTACCTCCTACTTATGTGGGTCCCTTGGACACTCTGTGTAAACGGACATTCTGTTAGCGCTATTTTTTTCCTCTTTAAATAATTTCTAATGTTGTTACAGAGGGCTTTTTTCCACAATACTCCTCTTAGGCTAGTTTTCATATTGTCATTTTTTCATTCCAAGACCTCCTAGAGGGGCTCTGAGGTATGGATAGAATAGTATTTCTATGTTTTAGGCTCTCCAAGCACTAGAATGGAACAGAGACATCATAATTTTAGTATTTTGTCAGTCTCCTGGATGGAATCTTGTATCCAGATTACTATCTTTAGTGGAAATTGCCCCCCAAGGCAAATAATTAGACCTTTAATGTCTTAATAGTAAGATCTTGACCTCTATCCCAGGGAATTCTGGGTGTTTTCAAGAGGGTTTGCACCACCGAGACAGACGGTATGATGGAGGTTAGACCTGACATGTCTAATCATTTACCATCTCGGAAGAAGTTTGATTGATTTGCTGTTTCTTGTCAATATGCACCAGCAGGTCGTTTTTATGGCCTAGATTCCATATTCACTTATATCACATCACTGCTACCCATCTCAGGTTCTCAGTGCCGGCTCTCACCAGATTTTTCTTATCTTCAATTCACTGACCCTTAGATTCCAAGTAGACTCTAGGAACTGGTTGCTTGGCTCTCACTGGAGCAGATCCAGAAATAGAGGTGTATGTGATGCTTAAGGTCCCATCACCAAGGGCCAGTGGAGTAACGGGGTATAACGGGAACAGGCCAGGCAGCCTCTTGCCCACAGCAATATTTTAATAGGGCTCCCCCAGCATCTCCTGTACATCCGCCACTCCTTTGCTGGTCAAGATTGCTATCAGAGCAGCCCAGAAGCCTCTCTGTCCACAAATGTAAAATTCCCTGACCTCTTCGATAGAAGCTATGGCCATTATTCTACATTGCAAAACAGCTTTGTTTCAGGAAGAACCAAGGTTTATCAAGCCTGGGTCATCTTGTGGTAGTCAAGCCAGAATCTTGAGAAATTCTGTTGGATGGCTTCGTCCGGAGTATACTGAACAAGTTTGTTGTTTCTGGCTGTTCCAATAGCACTGGTCTGGAAGTACTCTTCCCCGTTCAAGGAATTCTGAGAGTTCAGGAGAAGCGGTTAAGTAGGTCTCAGTTAAAGTCTCAGCAACGGTATCTTTATCACATCATATGTAGATGGGGTATCCCATTTAGAGGCAATGGGGTCAGTCTCCAATACTAAGCTTAATTTTTCTGCTCCTGCATCAGGTGGATCTATTAGAAGAATAGATGACAGGAATTGTTCAATCAAATTTTCCTCTATTACGCTCATATCCTGAGTGTTCAGGGAAGTGGGATGTGTGGCCATAGCCATGGTGCTCATCTAGCCTGGAGGGCTTGATCCCTCACTGGTACAATTTGCCAGAGGAAATTATTGAACATACAGTCCAGTCAGTTCTTCTCGATCAAGTAGGCCTACAGCTTCTGCACCAAACATGCTCAGTTCACAGCCTAGAATTTTGGGTTCAGGACTCAAGTGGTGGTGGAAAACTTTGCTTTCTTTTTCCACTTTAGGTTGCATTTCAGGGCTGCCACTTATGCCTTTGTGCATTCATGCTTTTTCTTCAATTTAAATTAATTGTTAAGCCTCCAATTCCAGCCTGGAATCAGGTTGTTCTTTGCACCCTGGTTAAACCTCTTACAGAAGCTCCTCTAAGGTTCGTATTTGGGAGGTATATTTCTATGGGCAATTTCATCAGCCAAGAAGATGGTGGAAATACAAGATCCATATCTCAAGGTTCATCAAGAAGACTCTCCTTTAAGGTTGTTGCTCTAGATCCTTCTAGATCTCTCATCTAACATGAATGTACGTTAAGAAATTCATCTTTCTGATTCAGCTGATCAAGACAAACTTCATCTACTGATCATTGGAGATCCAGGGTCCTTCAGGTTGGGTGACCAACAGCTTATAGAGAAGCATAAAAACCCAACAAGCCTACTCTGCTTGGATTAAGAATACTGCTTCTAGATTTCAAGTTACTCCAGTTACCGGATGGAGTTACAACACACTCAACTCTGTCCACTTAGTCACTTGGGCAGAGAGATAAAAAAATATCTAATATGAAAAGCCTCTACATGGTCGTCTCCATGCATCTTTACAAAATAATTAAGCTGAGGTATCGGGTACTTGCAATTCAGCCTTTGGCAAACAAGTGATTATTAGGCTGCATTTTGGACCCTCCCTGGCTTATTACTGCTTGTCAATTCCCATTGTGTTGTGCTGCCTTTGGACGATAAGGAAAGATGAAAATTTGCTTACCGAAATTTTTCTTTCCTTTAGTCCAAAGGCAGCACAAGTATCCCTCCCTGTAAAAGTTATTGCTTGATAAAAAACACATCTATCCTGTGGGTGTGCACTCCTTTATAGGGGGTTAATTAGTCAGATTTTCTAATCATTTTCTTCTGTCCTAGACGGGAGGAGGGAAACATTAACCCATTGTGTTGTGCTGCCTTTGGACTAAAGGAAAGAAAAATTTCGGTAAGCAAAATTTCATCTATCTATCTATCTATCTATCTATCTATCTATCTATCTTTGTCTGTCTTTCTGTTTGTGATCGATCTACGGCAGGGTTCATCAACCTTTGGAACTCCAGCTGCTTTGAAACTACAACTCCCAGCATGAAAACGTACTTGGCTGTTTTTGTAACTCCCAAAGAAGTGAAAGGTGGATTCTAGAAGTTGTCGTTTCAGAATAGCTGGACATTGCTGATCCCTGATGCTATACCTCTTCAATAGAAGACCCTGAGCTGTCTATCCCAAATGTGAGTATTCCCAGTTTTATTTCCTAGTAAAGGCAGTAATCAAACAGTGTCAAATGGGATGACACTTAAAGGGGTTCTTCAGCTTCATAGTACAGATGGCCTGTCCTTATGATAGGCCATCAATATCAAGTTGTTGATCAGTCTATCAATGACATACAGTCTATTCAAATAGGTCCTACACCCTGCACACCATCTACCTTGCAGCAGCAGGACAGAAGATTGCAGCTATGTCCAGTTCAATTGAATCATTGAAACATTCTGCCCCGAGGATAATAATTTCTGTAGATAGAATGCAGGACCAACGTAAACAATGAAGCGACTGCAGAGCTGGCATGAGTGCTGCATGTCCCCTTCAAACAGCTGGTTGGTGGGCACCGAGGGTCTGAACCCAGAAAACCAATTTAAACCTTAACCCACTTCTACCATTACTTCAAGGATGACCAAATTTCTTAAAATTGTTTTGTTCTGTCCGAATCGGCAAAAAAATTTGATTTGTGTGCGAGTTGGTTCTACACAAATTAAAAGTGATTTTAATGGCTGGGAAATGTCAGTGAGTGAGTGAGATTTTCTCTTTATGGAAAGTGCCTAATAGGTGCGAGAAGTCTAAAACAATGCCAAACAATGCTCCTCTGGAAAAAAAGATTTGTAAATTATCTTTCCTTCCAAAAGGTAAAGTCAATGCTTAACTTTTTAAACAGGCCTTAAAGGGAACCTGTCATCTCCGAAACACCCCCTGAACTAGAGTAAGCGGTGTATAGTGTAAGTGATGCTGAATCCGAATATGTAATTTTTATCTTCATACTCACTTGCATTCTGATGCTATGCTCCCACAAACCTGCAGTAAAATGCACTCAGTGGACTCCAGTACTCACTCACATAATGGAGAGGACTCAAAGAAGAGTCCTGTCAATGCACTTTACTGCCGATTTGTGGGAGCACAGCGTCAGAATGAAAGTGAGTATGAAGATAAAAATTACATATTTGGATTCAGCATCACTTACACTATACATCTCTTACTCTAGTTCAGGGGGTGTTTCTGAGATGACAGGTTCCCTTTAAATTATACCTTGGATCTTATCTGCAGAAAACTGTTTTTGTGGTGATTGCACCTCAGCAGTGCTGAGTACAGAAAACTAGCTTAGACCTCTTTCACACTAGCGGCAGCACGGATCTGGCAGGTAAACGGTGCCGCCGGATCCGTGCTGCCGCAGGGACATGTGTGGGGCCGGAACTGCGCTCTGGCCCCACACATGTCACACAGTACATACACACAGACACACACACACAGACATATACACATACAAATACACATACATACTTACATGCTCCCGGCAGGTCTCCACAACGCAGGACGGCGCGCACATAGGACGATTCCCCACAGTGCCCTCTGCTGGTCGCCGGGTGGAATCGTCCTATGTGTGTGCCGCCCTGCTCCTCCTGCGCTGTGGAGACCTGCCGGGAGCATGTAAGTATGTATGTGTATTTGTATGTGTATATGTCTGTGTATGTTTATGTGTATGTCTGTATGTGTGTATGTATGTGTGCAGGTGACGGATCCGTCATGAACTCCATTGAAAGTCAATGGAGAACGGATCCGTTCACCATTGTGTCACACCAAATGGATCCGTCCCCATTGACTTTCATTGGGGGTCATGACAGATCCGTCTTGGTGCGGATGCCTGGACCGGAGAGCAAACCGCAGCATACTCTCCGGTCTGAAGACGGAACGGAATGCTTTTAGGAGCATTCCGTTGTCTTCAGTTCAGTTTTGTCCCCATTGACAATGAATGGGGACAAAACTGAAGCGTTTTATTCCGGTATTGAGCCCCTATGACGGAACTCAATACTGGAATTATAAAACGCTAGTGTGAAAGTAGCCTTAGCTAGGTAAGAGGGCATGGTCAGGATCCACGGGTGTCATGTTCTAGAGAAGGTCCTACTGACCATTAGAACATCTCAAGTAAACAAACACGAGGCAAGTAATCAGACAGACAAGGCAAGAACCAAAATCGAATACGTTAATAACAAGATACAAACATGGCAGAAAACTGGATCAGCAGGAAAAGGACCAGTGGCAGGAAATACCACTGGACAAAGTTCACTGGTTTTACTTGGGGCCAAATCCAGATGTCAGAGACTCAGTGAGCCCCCTTCTTCACAGAGTCCCAGATGGTGGGGATGGTGGTCGCACCTCCATGATGGACCTGGTGCACTTGGACACTTACCTACAGAGACTGATGGTGCAAGCACCAGCAGTCCACATAAACAAGGACTGGAACCCAGACACACGTATTGGAACCCAAACAAATTGCACAGAACATAGTACAGACAAGACAAACAGGAACCAGCACACAAGTAGCTGCCTGGAGCCCATGCGGAACAGATGTATGGCGGTCTCAGACAGAGCAGCCTAAACAGGCAGACAAGCAGATGCCTGGACCCCATACCAAATGACACGTGGCAGTCTCAAGCAGAGCTGCACACAGACTAGATGTCCTCCCTCCAGAGAACCCAGTAGCCCTCTCACCGAAGGCAGAACATACAAGAAAGGAACAGAAGCAGTAAGCACTGCCAGGCTAACATCTCCGATAAGACAGAGATGTCCTCCCTCCGGAACAACCAGAAGCCCTTTCACCAAAGGCGTAGAGAGGAGTAGCAGATGTCTGTTCCCCATGTGGAGTTAGTCCATGGACGAACAGACAGAGTTGCACACAAGGCACAGACAGGCAGAAGTCTGGACCCCATGCGGGACAACACACGGCAGTCACAGACCAGACACAGAACCAAAGTGACCTTGATATCTTACTAGGTGGCCAGACAGACAGGGCAGGTGGAATAACCCTAGATCAGGTGCATAGCTCCTGCACCCAGCAAAGCTGGAGACAGATTGACCCTCAGGCCCAAAGCTAACAGGATTAAATAGCACCTAGTGACCACACCCAGACCTAGAAATTAACCCACACAAACCAGAAGACAGGGAGGAGAAAGCAAAGAAGAGACAGAACAAACACAGGTTGTCGCCACTACATGTTGCTCCTGGCAATCAGTCTACACGGAATCCACCATAGCCAGTATGCCAGAGCATAAACATGAGCAAGAAGACAACCAGTGTCACAGTGAACCACACTGTGACAACGGGGTACTATTTTTCCTTATAGAGACCGACAGGCAACGCACCTCTGGGTTCCTTGAAAAATATTCAAATTAGCTTTCCTTTCAAAATGAAAAGAAAGCTAAGTCTATGATGCCACCTTATGTAAGGTAGCTATCCTATAAGTCAATGCTCAGCCTTCTAAAGAGGACTTGAAGAAGAAATTGGATAATAGCTAAGCTGAGTGCTCTGTACTAATGAGGGTAAATCACTGCAAAACAGCTGTCTGCAGATGAGGTACTGGCATTACTATTATCCAACTTTTGGTTTAAGGCCTATTTAAAAGATCAAGCATCAACTAATAGGATGACTACCTTACATCAGGTGGCATCAGAGGCTTAGGGTGCTTTTACGTGTGGTGGAAAATTCTGCCGGAAAATCTGCAACATAAAGACTTCCCCATGTTATCCTATGGGCCTGAAAATTGCCAATCCCTGAGCTGTGATATGCTGTAGAATTAACTGTCACAAACTCTAGCTGCGAGATCTCCAGCTTAGACAGCATCCTTAGCAACAGGATTCAATACTCTTTCTCCCCACAGCGGGAGGAGACTAGCAGTGGGCTGATTTCTCAGCTTCTCTATTTCTATGTGCTAGTGTTCTGACCAAGTAATGGCCTATCAGGTTCTGATCCTAGGACTTGGAGCTCTATTTAAACTTCTTCCTGTCCATATACCAAGGCCAGTGATAGTCTTGTTTGGGCTCACTAGCTAGGTTCCTGGTTCGTGGATTCATTTGATTTGTTTGTGCTTTTGACCTCTGCTTGTCTTTTGACCACTCTCTATCTTACTTGATTTTTACTTGATTTTGTGCATCCTGTCTGGTAGTTCATCTCGGATTGTCTTTTGACTACTCTCTGTATTTCATTTTTGTACTGATTTGTCCACCAGGTTCAGACCCATTTTCGTACGACTATCCCTGTGTGTTGTTTTTATGCCTTGGTGTTTGTTTGTCTCCGCACCTTAGTAGCATAGGGACTGTTGACCAGTTGCGTTCTTGCTACCTAGGGGTTGAAGTGGAAGTAGGTAGGAAAAGAAGGCTGGGTTCTAGGTTAGGACTCACTGTCCGTGTCTGTCCCTACCTACAGGAGTTACATTATCTCTGGCCATAAAATATGTTTCCAGGTGACCTTAGTTTAGTAATGTGAAAGTAGATGCCTTGTCATGTATTCTTGAGACCTGTGAGTCTATTCATACTAAACCAGGTAACAACCATCTTTCTGAAATTGTCAGGATTTACTTCCCAGTAAAGTTCATTTTGGTAAATTGTTTGCGCCTCAAAATTTTCGTCTTTGGAGAAGTCTCATTGCTCGGTACTTGCAGGTCATTTGGGAGTTGCTGGGACTAAACATCTGGTCTCCAGAACTTTTTGGTGGCCTACTTAGTCACAAGATGCAGTTGCCTTTGTCTTGGCATGTGATGTTTGCACAAGGGCCAAGGTACCTAGACATCATGCAGGCCAACCTTGTCCCTTGCCCATTCCACAGAAAACCTGGATCCACATCTCAATGGACTTCCTCTAAGGGGAAGACTGTTATCTGGGTAGTAACTGATAGATTCTCCATGATAAGTCATCTGGTTCTGCTAAAGAAGCTTTCAAATGCTAAGAAACATGCAATTTTTTTATTGATAGTATTCTCATGGGATACTTGAGTCTATTTTCTCTGTTAGGGGAGTGCAGTTTGTCTCTAGATTCTGGAGAGAGACTAAAATTACGACATGCTGTAATTTTAGTCTTGCCGCCTCTCGGCATGTTTGCCGTGCTGCAGCCGAAACTCCGGCCCACCCCCATTATAGTGAATGAAGACGGAGCGTAGTTCCACCCGCAGACTTGTACTAGCGGCAGCATGGATCTGCAGGAGACGAACTGGCAGCAGGAGACGAACACTGCCTGGCCCTGTCAAACAATGACGGCGAGGCGTGGAAGGGGGTAGGAAAATGGAGCCTCTAGGAGAAGGAGCAACGCCCCCCGCCTGCTCCTAGAGGCTCATTTACATATTACAAAAGCAGGATTACCGCAGTAAGGGGGCCCTCAATAAACTTAATAATAGCAGAGTGCAGAGTTAGAGTCTGCTGACATTAGCACATCGCTAATGTCAGCAGGTTTAAGAGGGTTAATTCTGATGGCAGAAACCCTTTAAAGGCTATGTACACCTTGAGGGGCAAATTTCTTATGATTGCATTTTACTCATTTTGAGCTAAAATAATTTCTTCAATTGGTTTTTATTAAAAATATTGAGCCATTCTGTCACAAAAAGTTAACTGTTTGTCTAGCTGTGTGAATCATACTTTCACGTTGTGCAGGTCATCTAATAAACCTTATCTCTGAATTACTAATTAGTCATAAACACTTATTTAAGCTACATTCTTATCAGTAAGATAAGAATTGAGCTATAATTAGCGTTTAGAAGGTCATAGATCAGAGATGGAACAAAGTAAAAATTCAGGACCTCCTACTAGAGAATTTCAAGGCTGCACAGAGAAAGAGTCTCAAATTTTTTTAATAATGATTGTAGCTCAAAATGATAACACTACAATAATAAAAAAAAAGTCCTTAAATATGTACATAGCCTTTAAGTACAAGTTACCTTTCATTCTATGAATAATAGTCCATGGATACTAATACTAATCTTACATGTGTTTTCATATGTTTCCTCTGTATAGCACTGTTCTATAGAGAAACTCTACCATTGGAGTAATGTTTCTTGGACAAAATACCGTTGTTTCCAATTTCTATAGTCATACATAGCTTATTTTATACATGGTCTATTAGACTTTTATGGTATTTGTTTTATACATTTCAGAGCTTATGCATGTGCCCATAGTGTGGATTCCGTGGCCATTGTGTCATTAGCCACAGACTGCACTACAAGGACTAGCTATATAGGTATTCCTGAGCTGTCTTGTGAGAAAGCAGCTATCTCTTTGAGTATTTCTGTAGTGACATATAGCAGAACTAAGCCTTTGAGACTGCACATTCCGTTGTTGAGATTACATAGATTATGCCTAATCTATCCAACCCATTAATAGGAAATTTGATTTCTGTGGCCTCAGATATAGCTGATGGAATTTGCACAAGGGGGCTCTGCATTAGTAATGACTGATAGATTTCAATGCCATGTCCCTCAATGCATACAGCTCAGTTCCAGCAGTAATACCAGGAGCGCAGCTCTGCCACATAAAATGTTGTCATACTCAGGCATAATTACATTGATCTTTTCAAAGAGGATAACCTTGCAAAGGAAGCCTGTGATTACCCATGTGATCTGTCTAAGGCGAAAGCTAAATGAGATATTGAAATCCAGTGGAAAAGAAAGCGTCTTGCGGTCGATTTGGTTGCTCCTGTATGAGGCTAAATGATCCTTTTCTTCCAAGTTTATGAATCTCCAGCAGAAGCGCCATAAATAAAGCACAGCCTATGACCTTGCTGGGCTGCACGCAATTGATTCTTAGCGGATGAACAACTGCAATTAAGCTGTGGGTGCAAATGGATCAGAAACAGGATAGCACACTTATCTTCATACTTCTTTGGTGTGATTGTATTTCAGCAGAAATGTGAACATTGCCTTTATGTTCACTGAGGATGTGTTTCATAATGGTTGTTATTTGCTAAATCGCTCTTTGGCTGATCATTCTAATTAGAGAAGATTCATTGCTACCGGTTTCAGCACAATTACAGCTATTTGCCATTCAACAGACATCTCTCTGTACAGTTACTGAAATTCCAAGGAACATGTTAGGTCTATCTATCTATCTATCTATCTATCTATCTATCTATCTATCTATCTATCTATCGCTCATCTGTCTACAGTACTTATGACATCTATCGGTCAAACTTCCTATGATCTGTCTATCTATTGATCTATCTATCTATGGGAGTGATGAGCAAAGTATTGAAAACTTTGATTTGGCCGCTTTGTTGAGTTTTACAAAAAAATTAGCTTTGTGACAAATTACTTTGTCACAAAGCTCATTTCTTTGTAATCAGTGTGTGTAATGACAGGTAGCGGTGATTGCGCCGATCTCCATCATTATACCCCTCAGATGCCGCGTTCATATTTGATTGTGAAGAGCCGCCCACCGCTATTTTGATTGAAGATCTAGAGCGAAATCTCACTCAGCCTTTGATAATGTCATCACGTCGGCCAGCGTGGTGACTTCATCCGCCACCGAGCACAGGATTTTGTGTGAGATCTTTAATCAAGATGGCGGCGGTCGACTCTTTGACATCAAACAGAAGTAAGTATGATTTTTTTTTACTATCAATCAGGTAAAATCAATTTACTACCACGGAACACAAGGAAATTATTTTTCAGTGAAATTTGGATCAAAGTCCTAATTTCAATTCGCTCAGCACTATATCTATATATCTATCTGTCTAACTACCTATGATGTATCTATCCCTGTACAGTTACTGAAATCTATCTATCGATCTATCTATCTTGATATAATTTAACAGTATTTTAAAAATATATTTAATCCATCTTATTGGTGTGATTGTAAAAAGTAAAAAATTTGGCCACATAAGTTGTGAATAACTATCCTTCACTTTAAATGGTTGTCTTTTATGGAGGGTTCTTATTCTTTACTTAAAGAGATCGAGGGACGTTTAGTAGGGTATTATGCCACTATTGTAAGGTAAAAAAGGCACAAATTATGGCCCACGTTATATGTTGCTCATAATTTGCTACTTTTAAGGCTTCTCGTCACGTCCCGAACTGTCAAGAAGAGGGGCATGCGCTTTGCGGGAGGGGGGCCAGGCTTTTTGTGGCACCACGGATTTACTAGCTGGTTGGCATAGACTTCAATTTTTGTGGCACAGCAGGGCAGAAATGTGCCAAAGTTATTAAGAAGCATTTGCTTCTTAAGTTATATGCACAGGATTACACCAGTCTTCATAAATGTCCCTCGTTGTATCATCAGAACATGGCCTATCTTTTAAAACCTCTTTTTGTTTCATTTTTTTGGTAAGTTTTATTTTTTTATTTTATATTTTTCCATGCCACTGTATTAAAAATGAATATGATCCTTCAGTTTTCACACTGACCAGTAGGCCTAAAATATGTTAAGGCTTCCCGATTCTTGAGAGCAGCTACAAGGGCCATAAACACAATGGACAGGAGCTGACCCCATTGACTTCTATGGGAAAATGTTACTAGGCATGCTCTGTGAGCTGTGCAGAGATCAGGAGGGGGTTAATAAGCTGGGATATCACCTACTGTGAATGGTGGATTTTGGCTATATAGAAATGTTAATGGTCATTGTTATTCTGCCTAGAATAATAACGAGATTCTGAGAAGTTACCTATATAGAACAGGAAATTATGACCTATTATTAGACCTAGTAGCCAGTGGGAAAATTGCAGGTTTATATACATTTTATTATTTAAATATAGATAGATAACATGGAAACATGGAATGTTGAACATAAACATTTGATGTAAACAATAAGTCATTTTCTGATGACACATTCCAGACACATGGCTATTATTCTATGGCAGCCACAATAAGGTTACTACTGGAAAATTACTTTCATCAATTTTATATAAATGTGATTTAACGGGTAGAAAAACAGAGAACGGCAGTTACCGCCAACAGTCTAATGTGTGTGGTGAACTCTCTCCAGACGATCGGGCGAAGTGAATATTTTCACCCTATTCTTTTGCTCTCCTGTGAGATAAGCCATCACTAGAAGCGTCTGACAGCGGTTTTCTCCTCTCTCCCCATAGAATACACATACACATTCAAAGCAACAAATGACAAAAAAAAGCATTTAAATCACTAAAACAGGAGGGGAGCGAGGAAGCATTGAAAAACTATAAGGAAAAAAATAGAATATGTAGAAGACAGATAAAAGCAGTAAACTAGAGACCGAGAGATTGATCGCCAAAGAGAGTAAAACGAACCATAAAATGTTCTTCAATTATATAAATGGTAAAAAGTATAAACCTGAAGGTGTCGGCCCCTTACAGAGTAATGAGGGGGAGTTGCAGAGAGCGATGAGGAGAAAGCAAAGCTACTAAATATCTTTTTCTCCACTGTATTCACTGAGGAAAATAAACTGTCAGATGAAATGCAGAATACAAAAGTAAATTCCCCATTAAAAGTGCCCTGTCTGACCCAGGAAGAAGTACAGCGACGTCTTAAAAAGATTAAAATAGACAAATCGCCAGGACTGGATGGCATACACCCCCGTATCCTAAGATAATTAAGTAATGTCATAGCCAGACCCTTATTTCTGATATTTAAGGACTCTATACTGACAGAGAGTGTTCCACAGGATTGGCGCATAGCAAATGTGGTGCCAATATTCAAAAAGGGTTCAAAAACAGAGCCCGGAAACTATAGGCCGGTAAGTTTAACATCTGTCGTGTGTAAACTGTTTGAAGGTTTTCTAAGAGATGCTATCTTGGAGTACCTCAATGAAAATAAGCAAACAATGCCATATCAGCATGGCTTCATGAGGGATCGGTCGAGTCAAACCAATTTAATCAGTTTCTATGAGGAGGTAAGTTCTAGACTTGACCAAGGTGAATCAATGGATGTCGTATATCTGGACTTCTCCAAAGCATTTGACAGTGTACCACATAAAAGGTTGGTATATAAAATGAGAATGCATGGCCTGGGAGAAAATGTCTGTATGTGGGTAAGTAGAAATCAAATCACACACTCTGTTACGTATCTTTGCAATTAGGTTTATTATGAATAAGGTCACTTTGGACATAGGATCATTGTATTACAGCTCTTTTGAGTATGCCAAAAGGACTACATATGTCGTATAGAACTTGTGTTTATGATGAGACGTTTCAGTCAGGATGACCTTTCTCAATCTGACACAGGGTAGCAGTAGTATGAGGCTTAGTTGAAATGGCGTAATGCAGACCTTATTCATAATAAACCTAATTGCAAAGATACGTAACAGAGTGCGTGATTTGATTTCTACATACAAGGTGGAATTTAACTTCTGTATATCACTGCACCTCAACTTAACAGGAGTGCACTATCTTTAATCTATGTATGTGGGTAAGTAACTGGCTCAGTGATAGAAAACAGAGGGTGGTTATTAACGGCACATACTCAGATTGGGTCACTGTCACTAGTGGGGTACCACAGGGGTCTGTATTGGGCCCTATTCTCTTCAATATATTTATCAAATATCTTGTAGAAGGCTTGCACAGTAAAATATCAATTTTTGCAGATGACACTAAACTGTGTAAAGTAATTAACACAGAAGAGGACAGTATACTGCTACAGATAGATCTGTATAGACTGGAGGCTTGGGCAGAGAAGTGGCAGATGAGGTTTAACACTGACAAATGTAAGGTTATGCATATGGGAAGGAATAATGCAAGTCACCAGTACATACTAAATAGTAAAACATTGGGTTACTGACATGGAAAAGGACTTAGGAATTTTAGTAAACAGCAAACTAAGCTGCAGAAACCAGTGTCAGGGTTGCATCAAAAGAGGCATAGATGCCCGTGATGAGAACATAGTCCTGCCACTTTACAAATCACTAGTCAGACCACACATGGAGTACTGTGTACAGTTCTGGGCTCCTGTGAACAAGGCAGACAGAGCAGAGCTGGAGAGGGTTCAGAGGAGGGCAACTAAAGTCATAGCTGGAATGGGTGGACTACAGTACCCAGAAAGATGATCAAAATTAGGGTTATTCACTTTAGAAAAAAGACGACTGAGGGGAGATCTAATAACTATGTATAAATATATCAGAGGTCAGTACAGAGATCTCTCCCATCATCTATTTATCCCCAGGACTGTGACTGTGACGAGGGGACATCCTCTGCGTCTGGAGGAAAGAAGGTTTGTACACAAACATAGAAGAGGATTCTTTATGGTAAGAGCAGTGAGATTATGGAACTCTCTGCCTGAGGAGGTGGTGATGGTAAGTTCACTAAAAGAGTTCAAGAGAGGCCTGGATGTATTTTTGGAGGGTAATAATATTACAGGTTATAGTTACTAGAGAGGGGTCGTTGATCCAGGAAGTTATTCTGATTGCCTGATTGGAGTCAGGAAGGAATTTTTTTCCCTAAAGTGGGGAAAATTGGCTTCTACCTCACAGGGGTTTTTTGCCTTCCTCTGGATCAACTTATGGGAAAACAGGCCGAACTGGATGGACAGATGTCTTTTTTCGGCCTTATAAACTATGTTACTATGTTACTATGTAGTTGCTTTAAATGTAGGTGAGGATTGAATTGCTTGAAATGAACAGTAGTAATGTCATTCTGAACCACTCTTTTGAAGGACATGTTGGATTTCTTCCATTTTGAATCCTAACTTGCTTATGAGCAGTGACAGGTTTAAAACGATTGGTGGCCAAGCAAAATGTGCATCCAAAGGTGTTGTCCAAGTTTGAAAAAAAAAGAAAGAAATCAAAAGGGATGGCAAGGTGTTAAAACAATTAAATAACTCACCATTTCAACCCCCCTCTGCTCCAGTGTTGCTACTTCAATCCTTCCAACTGGGTTTTGTTTACATGACTGCAGGGATGGACTGAGAATTTAAAGTGGCCCTGGAAAATACTAAAAGTGACCCCGTTTTGTAGTTGGGTCAAACTGATGGAAAGCAGGGCCAGCAATAACCATATTGTGGCACATTATACCATCTCAGCAGTGTCTATCACAAAATACTGCCAGCAGCACAAAATATATCCCCAAAAACTTCCACTGGCTGGCCGTCAGGAGGGCCCAGGCAATCCCTGGGCATCGGCCCACCAGGAAATTTCCCTGTAAGATCTATGTCCAATCCACTCTTGCATAACTGCAGCGGTGATACCACCTCTAAAGCCAATCACTAGCCTTAGATGTCTCATATACAGTACCTCCAAATCTATTGCTTGGCTGGGGATATCATGAAGAAAATGATGTCATGGCTGCATCGGCAGAGAGGACTGAAGAAGCGATGCTGGTGAGGAAATGGTTCCCTTTACCTTCCCTGCCTGTTTATGTTTTAATAAAGAAGCTGAGAAGACAGGAAATTTTGAGCAAATCGATTCTGTCATGTGATATCGTTAATTGATTCAGGAGAATTTTGATAGAGAGAGAAAGAGATTGAGAGGGACATTGAAGCACTTTCAATGTATGAATCGAATAAGACATCCGATTCAGACAAATCAGACCGAATTGAATTGCCGTAAATTCGCTCATCACTAGTCGACACCCATCATATTTGTGTAATCCCTGAATTCATACAGGGACACTATTTTTATATAGCGTGTGGTGATGTTATGTAGATCTTAAATGTCAGTGATAATCTCAGTGCTACATGTCTGATAATGAAATCACTGATAAACAAGCCAAACACCCTACTAATGGAAAACAGGCCGTATAGTACATCTAATGCAGGAAGCTGTAATGGAAGTTCAGCCAGGAGACAACTTATCCAGAACGACATGAGTGCTGCACATTGTTAGATGCTGAACTTACATTTGATACCAAATCTGTCCCTAGATATTTTAATTCAGCTAACACATCTTTAGAATTCCTGTTTCTAGTGACATTCCCATCTGTTGTCTACAATGTCCTAAGAGGAGTAGATTCACTCAAACGTTTGTGGTGTATATGAGCTGATAATGTGAGGTCCAGTATGAACTGTTAAATGACTTTAACCTGCTTTTCTTTTCATTATGCACCAAAAAATGCCCCCAATATGAATTTCATGAGATGATTAAGGTTAAAATTGCTAGTTAAAATAATGTTTGGTAGACAGTTATTCTATGTGTGTGGCCAAATAAAAGTTGTAAATGAATACATGTGTTCAGTGCTGGAGTATGAAATCTCGTGAGCAGGACATTTTCTAGACCTACGGTTCCTGTACATCAAGGCATACATACCATATCTCTGGGTGATACCCTAACTAACAAAGGGTACCAGTTCATTATTTATAGTACGGCAGCACTAGAGTGGTGACCGTTTACTAGATATCTGCCATCAAATTATTGAAAGAGAAGCCCAGCTCTGTCTTTAAAGCATCACTAGCATTTCAACAAACATTGCATTAATCAATAGTACAGTGTGAGTACATGAGTAATACAACCACTTTTGGCCATTATATGATATGATTTTTATCTGGCAGTTTTCCTCTGTGCACAGTGAAGGTAAACTTTGCAGTTGTCTTAGACATGGTGGGTGGAGACTAGCTGCCATCCACGGCACACACAGAAAATAGATGAGAATCTGCTTCCGAACCTTCTGTTACTCAGTCAGAACCAGCCCTTGGATAATGGAGGACATTACAGAGAAGTACTGTATGTTTGTAAATTTAGCACTTGTGCTAAGATATAAACTTCTTATGTAGCTGTGCAGTCTCTTTAGTGTCCCTCCTTGAGTCCCGTCTCACTCCTGCTATTCACTACTCCCTCCTACCGTCCCCATCTGGTCTGTCTCTAGACAGTATGAAAGCATTTTTGAAAGAGAAAAGCAATTATCAAGAGGGGGATGTAAAATTCTGATAACATGATAAGTAGACATTTCTCGCTGATGAAACATATTACAAGGTTTCTTGTGGTTGCTCATACTATCAATTTATGCAAAGTTATGTGAAAAGTTAGTGACCATTTAAATGCAATTTTCAATCTAATCCGCAGTGTCGGACTGTGATTACTTTGGCTCACCAAAGGAAATTATTCTCAGGGCCCATCAATAAAGTCTAAGAGATTTTGAATCAAAGAAAAGACCCTAGTAACAAGTGATTAACTCCAAAGGCAGTTCTAAATCTTCAGGATTTTAAGGGCTCACTGGAGGATCCTCTGGTACTCCGGTGGGCCAGTCTGATCCTGGATATCTGCTATCTTATCAAATCTTCATTACCGACAATCAATAGTTTCCATTATGTTAAAAACTATCAAAACTATAAGTCCTGATTTCTGTTTCATTCCATTTCTGTCTCTAACATTGCAGTTAAGCTACAGTGGCATCAAATAAATCAAAATATTATATGTTCACCCATTTGTTTTGTTTTTTACATCTTGTGACATTTTGATGGGACATGATTTGTGATGAAAATGTTTTTTCAGCTCCAGTATTAAAATGGTGCAGGATCTGAGAGCTGCCGAATGTGTGCACCAGCACCTATCTTAAGCACACAGTGGGCCCATTTACACGATTTTCCATACACTAGTTTAGTTTATATAGATATCACACATGACTAATCCATGTGATCTTGTGTTGGGAATGGGTCCAGACTCCATAGCAATAAATACAGGTAAGAATATCCCTTACACAAGCAGAGTATAGTTTAGGGAATCGTTATGTTAAACCCTGTGCAATATAATAAACACTGCAAAAGTTTATATAAAATTGTATCATTGTAACATAATATCGTATGCTGAATAGAAAGCTTGATCTGAGCTTATTGCAAGTGCAGCAAATACAGAATCACCAACATATGTTAATGTGCTCAAAGAATGCAACATGCCACCTAAAACATTCCTAGACTGTCACAAATATTTAAGCTGTCTACTTTGCAGATAGTTTAGTGGGCAACATCTCCACCTGCTGTCCATTATAAGAATTACAATCCCTATTGTACAAAAATTAAACCATACATTTCTTTTCAGTCCTTCTATGCTATGTTCCACCACTATAGTGGACACTTTGATGGAGTCCCACAGAAACCCCACTATAAGACAACAGGGTCCATCTGATGAAGTTTGTGCAAATGTAAACAGGACCTTGAACGTGCAATCATTTAAAATAGGTCTTTTGTTTTTGACTTAGGGTAATCATTATCATGAAATGTCCAGCAATTGATACATAAGTCTTCTACATATATTACACCTGGGCTACACTGAAACTTGGTGTAATGCTTCTGATTGGTTTCGAGCTACTATTGCAGTATGAGGGTACTACAGAGTTATGGGTTGGACTGTGAGGCTGTGCCAGCCACAGTGGGATCATAATAACTGATCAGAGACAACTGATCATCTATTTATTTGGAGTTTAATGTGAAAGGCCACATAGTCATATTCTTATTCTTATATTAATATGATTCCACTGCATCTTGCATGTCCACACCATTCACTAACCTGCAGAGGCACCTAGACTTATCTCAGTACTTGTAATTGATTTAATGGCTGCTGCAGTGTACAAGATGGCACACAGCACAATGGTGGTTTACTGTCAATGGAGGCAAACTACACATTTTCAGTAGGGCCTGCCAGGTTGGGGGCCTTTCTATCCTGTAAAGAGTCTCTGCTCTTTTCTGTGGAGTCCCACAGTCAGCACTCTGACATGAAGTGGAATGGGCCTCCAGCATTCTGATGCTTGAGGACACCCTTGTATATTTAAAATGTATTACTCTTTTTTCCAGATTGTTTCTGCTGGGTCATGAGCAGGGGCGTAGCTAAAGTCTCATGGGCCGTGGTGCAAGAGTTCAGCTTGGGCCCCCCCCCCTTCCCTCAGCGCTGGTGCACCTAGCTTTTCTGCTGGCCAAGTCAAAAATTGAAACCCCCCACCCATGCCAAATTCTCACCCTAATCCTTTCCCTCCTAACATTACGTATATCACTACAGAACATACAAGGTAAGGCTACATTCACACAACAGTTGTTTTTGCGGCCTCCGATCCACATATTTTGCGGCTCAGATGCAGACCCATTCACTTCAATGGGTCAGCAAAAAATGTGGACAACACACTGTGTGTTATCCGCATCCGTATGTCCGTTCAGTAGCCCCGCTAAAAAAATAGAACATGTCCTATTTTTGTCAGTTTTGCGGACAAGGATAAGCATTGTTACAGTGGATCCGTGAAAAAAATGGATGCCATACGGAACATCATCCGTTTTTTTTTTGTGGATCCGCAATTTGCAGACCGCAAAACACAACGTTCATGTGAATGTAGCCTAATACAGCGCCCCATACCTCTTACATCCAGTGACGTCTCCACTGACGTAGATGTTCTCTTTCCTCATCTTCTCCTTTCAGACCAGATGCCATTTTTCAGCCATTTCTTATCTCTGCAGTTTGACAGAAAAAAATCTTAGTTTACTACTTTTCCATCATCCTCCCGTCTTCTGGACAAATCATCCTACCACCCCTAGTACTGTGCCACTAGTACCACACAGATAGTGCCCTTCAATAATTATTGGCACACAGTGTCCTAAAATAGCTGCACCCAGCAAATAGTGTCCGTGACAGTAATAGTGTAAACATAACGTCCCCAGAAATAACTGTTATGCTGATACTGTGCCAGGGTGCCCCCCACAGTAATAGTGACCCCCACAGTAATAGTGACCCCAAAGTCCCAACTAATAATTCTCTGCCAGAGTGCACTTGTTAGTAACAGTGCCCCCAACAGTACTAATGTCCCCACTGTGCCCCAGAAGTAATAATGCTTCCATAGTGCCCATACTAGTAATCATGTTCCCCAGAGAACCACAGTAGTAATAATTCTCCTTATAATGTGAAAGTACAAAAATGCCCCTTTATGTGTGCCAGTGCAAAAAAAAACCCTTTTAATGCCCCCAGTTGACCTAATGTCCCCTTAGTGCCCCCATTATGTGCCAGTATAAAACACCCCTATATAGTGCCCCAGTAGATGTCCTCAGTGTAATTTGCAAGTATAAAATACCACTTCTTAGTGCCCCCCGTAGATGCCCCACAGTACCCGCCATAATGTGTCCCAGTATAAAATGCCCCTATACAGAGCCCCCCATATAAAATACCCCTTCTTTGTGGCCTCAGTAGCTGCCTCTATAGTGCTCTATATGCCAGTAAGAAGAGCCTCCATAGTGCTCCTATAATGTGCCAGTAAGAAGTGCCCCCAATAATGTGCCAGTAAGAAGTGCCCCCATAGTGCCCCCCAATAATATGCCAGTAAGAAGTGCCCCCCAAATTTCCCCCCAATAATGTGCCAGTAAAGAAGTGCCCCCATAGTGCCCCCCAATAATATGCCAGTAAGAAGTGCCCCCAAATTTGGCCCCAATAATATGCCAGTAAGAAGTGCCCCCAAAATCTCCCCCCAATAATGTGCCAGTAAGAAGTGCTCCCCCCATTGATTCCCCCCAAAATCATGTGCCAGTAAAAAGTGTCCCACCCCCATAGATGCCCCCCAAATCATGTGCCAGTAAGAAATGCCCCCAGTGCCCCCATGTGCCAGTAAGAAATGCACCCAGTGCCCCATGTGCCAGTAAGAAATGCCCCCAGTGCCCCCATAGAGATCCTGTCCGTAATTGCACCATATAAAAAAAAATACACTTATATTTGCCTCCATGCAGCTATCAGCGATGCGATGCAGGCCTCTTCCGGCCTGTCAGGCGGCGCGATGACGTCTCCCTCCCCCGCCCCGCCGCAGCACAGGTATCTCTATCGCTGTCCTGAAGACGGTGATACAGATGACTATGGAGATGAGCGCTTCCACAATGGAAGCGCTCATCTCCCTCTGCCCCGCCGCCGTTGCCCCCTAACTATGACCAGGGCCGCTGCGACCCCTATAGCTATGCCACTGGTCATGAGATCAAAAACCTTACCAACTTAGGGTCCATTCACACGAACGTATATTTGCGGGCCCGCATTACTGCGGACCCGCAAATATACGGGGGCCGCCCGGCGTGTGTTCCTCAGCACTCGGAACACACGCCGTGCGGCCCCATTGAAAATGCCTATACTTGTCCGTGCGCACGGACAAGTATAGGACATGCTTCAAAAGAGCTGCGTGCTGCGGCTCCCGGCCCCATAGAGGTGAATGGGGCCGCATCTATTCCCGCATTTTTGCGGATAGATACGGCCCCAATCACACGGTCGTATGAATGGGGCCTAAGCCACAGTCTAAACTGTAGTCACTGGAAGGATTTTCAATAGTGATCTTCGCATGTATAATGCACTGGTATCTACAGATATATTTTCAAAATATATTACAATAAGCACATGTGTGTGTAAATATATATATATACACACACACCGCACTGTTCAAATGCTTTAGGCAAACTAAGAATGCTTTCAAAAATAGAAGTGTTAATAGTTTACTTTTATCAATTAACAAAATGCTAAATGAATACACAAGAAAGAAATGTAAATCAAATCAATATAATAACAATACATTTTTTCTGCCACATCAATTCTGTCACATGTAAAGTGCCTTTTTAGGGTGCCTTATCCTTGTCTATAACTGTACACCACTTGAAAGAGGTTTTACATCTTTCTTGACCCCTCAGTGTGGCTGGACATGTGGTGGTGAGTATACTTACCTAATCACCACCGTCGGGTTACAGCTCCAAACATAAACACTGCCGCAGCCTGGTCGCTGAGGGGACGTGTCACCCACGTGTCACCTCTGCAGTAAGTTGTTGGCAAAGCTGGAGGGGTCGGAATAAAAAGAGCAAGAAGTGGAGAACTCCTTTAAGGTTCCTGTGGCACACACCAGCCATCTCATGGCTGTCATACAGCTGAGCAACAGCCCTGATGCTATCAGGAGCTGTAGGTCCCTGCAGACTTCTAATGAAAAAAGTTGTAACTCATTGTAGATGGTTATTGGTTATGTGGTGTTATAGCTTCTTTTATTAGTAATCTCCATGGCCCTGTTGCTTTTTGCTGAATCACACCGTGACCCTCCACTTGGCCCAGTGATGGCCGTACAGAGGCTGGTACATATAACAGCACCCTAAGAAACATATTTTTTCACCAGCAATTATCTAAAGATCTAACATTGTAACTAGTAAATGGTAGAACTAGGTAAAGGAAATATCTTCTACAATAATATATATGAAACTAATAGTTCTCTCTTCATTATGACTGAGCACAGAAAGAGAGAGAATGAAGAAGGTACACATATGCAGTGTCAATTCTTGATTAGCTATGTTGCCTGACAGAATGAGGATCAAGGAACTTTTTGATAGAAGGAGGTCACTGTAGCTACAGTATACTAAAAATATCTAAGCTGAGAAAACTCCATTACTCCATTAAAGGAGTATTCCTGTTGTGACACAGGAGGGATAGGGATAACTATTAGATTGATGGCGGTCCTACTGCTGGATTGACCCACATTAATCATGAGAACGGGGACCCCATACCTCTTGGGGCCCCTGAAATGAACAGAGCAGGGGATCGAGCATGCACACTGCCACTCCTGTTCCTCCATTTATCTCTATGGGATTTCCAGAGCACTCAGCTATTTCCGGAAGTTCTATAGAGGTTCATGAAATGGTGGTGCGCATGCCTAACCTGCTGCGCAGTTGATTTTAGGGAATCCTGATGGGTACCAGGTACCCGTTCTCATGACCAGTGGGGTTTCAGCACTAGAATCCCACCAAACTAATAGTTATCCCTACCCATTCCTATGGATAGGGGATAACTTGTTAGGACTGGTCTAATACCAGTTTAAGCATTTATGATATCTCCAGTGTTGGAATGGCCCACCAGAGGACTTGGAAATCTTCAGGTGGCCTGTTACCTCTGTTTGTATATTAGATGGTGTGTCTGTGTGTATAGGAGACTGTATGTGTGTTCCTTTGTGTGTATAGGAGACTGTGTGTATATTAGAGACTGTGTGAATAGGAGCCTGTGGGGGAGATTTATCAAACTAGTGTAAAGTAGAACTGGCTTAGTTGCCCTTAGCAACCAATCATCTTCCACCTTTAATTTTTGACAGCTCCAGGTGGAATCTGATTGGTTGCTATGGGCAACAAAGCCAGTTTTACTTTCCACCAGTACGATAACTCTCCCCCCCTGTATGTCTGTGTGTGTTTCTGTGTATATGAGACTGTATGTGTGTCTGTTTGTATATGAGACTATTTGTGTGTCTGTGTATATGAGACTGTATGTGTGTGTATCTGTGTATAGGAGACTATATGTGTATATGAGATATGTGTATGTATATTTGAGTAACACATATTTATGTGTAATGGGTATATATTGGATGTAATGTGTACACAGTATACTGTATGCAATTTATGTATGTGTAAAGTTTTTGCCTTTTAAATGTGTATGTGTTTGTGTAATATGGGGGACATTTATGAAACTGCCGATTTAGATACCAGTCTTTGTCCCTCCTGCGCTGGTGGTTCATCCAGTGGTTCAGCCGCTACATAACTTGCTTCCTTGCTAGCGTAGATTTAGACCATTTGCTAGACCTAAAACAGGCATAGACAATGATAAATGAGACAGGCCTGTCGGCCTGCCCTTTTCCCTGCCCTGCCACGCCCCCCTTTTTTTTAGACCTGGCATGAAAGGCAGAAAATAGGAAAATGGTGCAGATTGTGGTGGAAATAACCGCTGTGCCTCAAACTGCAACAGATATACGCCAAAAAGAGGTGTATATCTGTTCTTAAATGACCCCCTATGTATTTACATGTGTGTAATTCATGTGTTATGATGTATGTTTATATATGTGAGACTGGGTTCATATCACATTTGTCTCTTTCTCTTAATAATATAAAAATGAGTTTCTGTCTGTCTGTTCTCTATGCGCGACCAAACTACTGGACTGATTTTCACCAAATTCGGCACACAGGTACATCAGGTGTCCGGGAAGGTTTTAGACCAGGTCTCACCTCTCAAGGACATACAGTCCCTGAGATATTCCCAAAATATGATCTCCATTAGCCCATATTAGCCTGGGAGCTTTGGTTTTAAACTCCAACTGCCATTCTCTGCAAAGGCAAACACAGGGAGGGCAGGTTTCCATAACAACCAGGTAATTATAAGCAGCTGAGGATCTCATCCATTTCTATTTACTGACACTGTTAGTATTCCGGTTACCATAAATATAACTTATGTTTTTTTCTATTACTACAGTTCAGTAGTAATAAAAGATGTTTTCCTCCACTGCTGCCTATTGCGTGGGCTCATAAATAAGCATGGTATTGACCTTTAATTCAGGCCACCCTAAAAGAAGTACTTAAA